>STHB01034079.1:0-20636 GCA_018908115.1 Anopheles rivulorum
GCACCGTGAGCGACCGGGCGTCTCCATGTAGCGATACATTCACCAGGCGCCTCCATGTGATGCGATTCGTATTGCCGAAATGTTCGCCAGACGGTGCGAAACGTTTTTCGATTGGTAGACAAATTGCCACCATTTATTTTAGGTGTTTTTTTTTGTTTGTTTGTTTGTAGGTGCCAAAGACATGTCCGCCAAATATGTTTGCCAGCGTTTTATTTTTTTTGCTGAGATTGATAAGCATTTAACGCTAATGGTAGGGTGGCACATTTAAATCTGGAAAGATTGCGAAACATTTAAAGGTTATGAAATGTTGCAATGCCAAACATGATGCATCTTCGATGTTTCGTTATGGTTTTAAAATATGTGATATTAAACTTAAATGTTATGTGAGTGATATCCTACTCGAAATTGAGCTAAAAGCTAGTTAAAATCATCACATACTCAACTGCTGCAATGTACCCAATATTTTGCTCAATAAAAGCTATTTTTGGAGTGTATCGTGACGAGTAGCACAACTCTCCAAAGACCTTTACGTTACTCGTTCTGAAGCTGTCCATCAAGCAAAGCGCTTTTCACTATCGTAATTGGATGTCACTTTGGCCATGTCCTTTCCAGTGCATCACGCACATGTAATAGGAAATTGGACGTAAACTCATTGCGTCCCAGTGATTGCCACCAGATGGTTCCCTGCTCTTATCCATTTGCTTTCACTGCTGCATTCAGCAAATTGAAACACTTTTTTTTACGGCACCATCCACCATTGAAGGTGTCAGAAAGCGGAACGATAAACTTCTTGTTCATATTTTCTGGTGCAAGATAAAGAAGGATTACTTAAATCATAGTGACCACAGCAAAAGCTACAGCTGCCTGTGGACTACCTTAGCTGATGCATGGGTTATGCACCCATACACTGTAGATGATTTTGCAGCTTTATCTTCACTCGCCTACAGCTGCACACTGTGACCAATCGGTCACGCAACAAATGTCCTTGGCGTTAAAAAATCCGAAAAAATCAGACTAAAATTTCCTATTGCGAATTGTAGCACTTCCTCGTAGTCGATCGCTCAAAACGCTTCGAATGGTTTCCCTATTTTCCTGTCTTCCGGTTGTTTTTGTTTATACACTGCCGTCGGAAAGGAGCGGGTCGGCAGAGACGAGCAATGGTTGTCAGTACTTCATCAGCAGCAGTAATCAATTAGCCGAGCCGTAGTCACTTTGATCTTGGTACACTGTAGACGCTCTTCAGTGAAGTCCGTGATTGATTGAATATGAAAAAGGCCGACCGGCTTTCATTTGGCGTTTTCAAGTAAGAAATGTATACCGAAGCTCTTGACCGCCCATCGTTGGCTGCTTCTTTGCCTAAGATGATGGTGATGTGTTCTATTTTTAGCGATTTGTTGTAATGAAATCACTAAGCGGTTCCTTGAAGTTCATCAAACTGGGCATTTAAATCAATAAGAAGATACTAATTAATTATTTATTATTTACATAAAAAAACATGCCAATATTTTTAATACTCCGTTTCTTCTTTCATTTGTTTCTGTTTTGTATTGTATAATCGCTCGAAAAACTATTGCTTTAAGTGATTTAAATTTACTTCAATTTTTCGACGACGAATTGACTGTAAAGAATTTAAAAGGATTTCTAAACACAAACAAAACAACAACACCAATCGGAATGCAACTTGCACTCATCCACATTACCTACATGCAGTGAGTGGAAATGTTAGATAATTCCAAAGAATATCAACACATCATATCACAAAATGCAAATAAAAATTTAGATGTTTTATATCACACCATGAAGCTGGGAAGTGTTTCGTCACACCAAACTTTGACAATTCCAAGGATTTTGTTCCAGGAATTGTGCACGGTTCAAGGTTCATGTGCAGACTGTCCCGCAATTCGACTGAAAATTTAATCAATGTCAAAACATGTTCTCCATCTTACCTTCTCACCAGAAGATCTAGAGGGAATTGTTCAACGTGTTTGATGCTTAAAACTTAAGCTTAGCTAGACGCTGAACAAATCTCACTCGGAATGTACAATTTATCAGGCTCGAACGGGAATAGCATTTGCTGCAAATTGCAAAAGGAAGAAAGAATTCTCCGAAACACTCATGAATAAGCTACGTATATCTTTCTCCGGCTGCCGAGCAAACAAATTTTATATCTGCAAATATGGAACATAGCAGTAGCATCCTGAAGCATCATAAGCAACATAAGCATCCTGAAATACATTTCCACCGCCCAATCCTATGTTATTGGTTGTGCTAGAAACGTAGCAAGATTGTGCAATTTAACCGGTTTATTAATTCCAAAACATTTTCCTATGATTGTAAGCAATATTTGAAGTTGAAAATAAAAATGCATAAGGAGTGACAAACATTTGAAATTTTTCAGTACTTTCAATATATTTAAAGAGTGACGGTAGCCAATCTGGCTCAAAACCTCTGTAATAAAATTAAAAAAACTACATCTCATAAAAGTAATAATACATAACGTTTGTGTATTTTTTATATTACTCCTTATACTATGTGGTAGGTTTTAATGTTTATTTTTCAAATATTTAACATTGAATACAAAATTAACGAATTCTGTTATTTTTTTTATCACGTTCGTTTACAATTGCTTTCTGCATGTCCTTTTCAAAGTAATTTGCAAAAGGGTACCAATCGTGGCACGGTTCTCGTCCCTTCACTTGGTGTTTCTTGTTCACTTTTCGCTTCGCTTCATCTCGTTTGCGTGGCATTGTTTGCATTTTTTAACACCCGACATGCAGTGAAGTTAATTTAAAATTCATTGAAACTGTCGCTACGACTGCCGCTTTTATTCTTCTTCGGCCTCGCTGTACATTTCGGTCCTTCTGCATTTCATTGGATAATCTTTTCATTGCTACGATAAAAAGCAAATTGGCCACCGTTTGCTAGGTTTCTTACTCTCGAATGGTACTGTTTCCGCTGTTGTTATTTTTTTCTTCCAGCGGACTGATCGAAACGAAAACACTTTTCGAAACCCCTTTTTCTTCTCAACAATACACCAAATCGATAAGGGTCTGTATGTTTATCTATTTATGATCGTTCATTTCTTAGGGAGTTGGTTTTTCTTTTTTTTCTTCATGCCAGCCAAAAACATGCCGCATTGCCTTCATTCCATGTGCCTATAAATAAATTGGTATTTCCGCTTTTCCACCAGCCTCAATAAACGGGCTCGCATGCATGCGCTCCGCCACCGCTTGTGGTTCGATACGGTGTCCGAAATGAACCGAGCCACTTGAGCTTTTGCTGCAACCCTCTCAAATTACGTTCGTTCCGAGTGCGGCCCGTAAGAGGGTTTTCTTTTCTCGCCAGAACTGTTTGTGACGAAGAACAACCCAATCGAACTCTAACGAACTTCCTGCCTGTTTCCAGTTGCGTTGACCAGGTTGCGTTGTTGTACGGTAAGCGATTGTACTGGCTTAGAAGGGCGATGTGCTGTCGGAAGCTTTTCCTGGCGGGTTGGCCCTCTTCTCCAGACTATCCGGTCTTCGTCGTTAAAAAAATCCTCAATTTTTGTTGTTTCTATTCCCGCAGGTGAACAATGCCAGCCCTAATTGCTTGAATGATAATTCTTATGCTTGTTAAGCCTAATTGTTACTAAGCCTATCTAATCGCATTGGTTATTCTCTTATGGCTGGTGAGTCATATTTTATATTTATGTCAGGAATGTGTTTTTATGAATACAAATGAAGAATTGCAATCACTTTAATTGCACAACATCCATACATGACCGCCTCAAACAAATCGCATATTGTTGTTAATCATGATAATTGTGTTAAGGAGAAGACAAATTTGCTACAAATATCGATAGCAAAAAATAGAAAAGTTTTGTGGTGTAATATGATACGAATAAGAACGTTCCTTTGGAATGGTTAAGCAGGAAGAGGAACTAATGGTGGGACCAGCACAATATTGTTTATTATGAGCCTGCACCAGATTTTTCCACAAACGATACACTTGTCGCTTGAAATGGAGGGTAAATGTGAAGAAAATAATTAAAAAAATCTCGTTCATGTTTTAAAATGATATTTAATATACATTTTTTCTAATAAAAGGCCATTCTTTTTGTTGGGAGCCTGTGTCAACCGCGCTTAATGTGCCACTCACAAGTGACAGTCGATGGCCACCTATGATGACGTGCGCACCGGGACACAGGAAGGCTCCCATGAAGAACGGCACTCATCCTTTGACCGTGATAGGCAGCGTATCGTTCGTATATTTCTGTTTGCAACACTGTACTAATTTTAACTATTGTTTTAGAATAAGGTGTCCTAGTACCAAAATACAAAACTTTTTTACAGAAAACACACTTTTTTAAACTTTGTTTCATTCTCTACAAAATGTTTTTACCGCATTTACCGTTTCCTCGATTGATTGTTTAAGTACACAACATATTTGCCATTACTTTAATAATAATAACAAAAACGATAGCAACACTTACGCTCACACAGCTATAAAAAAACGAAACGGATACGAATGTTGCAATAACTAGCGTGCTGAATTTTCCGAGAACGGTTCTCGGTGCTTCAAAGCACACTCAAATGCAATCCGAATCAACGAAACGAAAACTACCCTGATGAAATTGCATTTTTCTGCTCTTGAGATGCTCACACATACTCATGGGCATGCACACACACACACACATTCAAAACGATCTGGGCATGTGCACGGACGAACCAAATCGTGCCACGGATGGTTTATACTTTTAATCTGTGAAATCAAATTTACATTCCTTTTACACGGAATGCAAACATATTACGTCGGGCAAATGGTCTACTTATTCCTTATGCTCAGCATCGACACCGAAAAAAAAAATGCTCACTAAAAAAAGAACGTACGGGGAAATGAAATTTTCAGAGATATTTATTTTATGTACTAGCTATCTAGTTTGGCGGTTTGTTTTTTGTTGTGAAAAGCATCAAAAGCATCATTCTTGAGAAGAGTGCAATTTTGTGTTACTATCAACGGGTTCAATCAAATTATGAATCATATATTATTTTGTACAGTTTTTTATATTTGGAGGCTAAAACGCTATCAATTTTTTGTCAATACAACCAGTTAAGATATTTTAATTGACATTTACTTTGTTATTCATTTGTTCTTAGATTAGGTTATTAATGTCAATCCAATCAAAATATGAAAAATTTCAAAACAAAGCATTTCATAATGACATAAGCGATTTAGAATTTCGCTGTGTTAGTACCTTCTGTAGGATAAGTTAAAGCTAATAGCGTGTTTGAGAGTGTTCTGATTGAGCCTTGCATTAGTGTTTGTTTTTATCTTTCTATTGTACACATACATTGAGCTCACGAGGTTTTAGTACATACGTTTTGTTAAGCCTGCTTTACACTTTGCTAAGGCATTATCAGTACAAACGCGTTATTAGGTCACATTTACACTGGACGCTCATTTAAAATGACAAAAAGGAGTCTTTTATATAATTTGATATTAAGATATGAAAAAAAACCCTTAGGGATGATATAATATGCAATCAATTCCATTGTTTGATAGATAACGGCTTGAAATTTTAGCTTTCTAGTCATCATAATCCCCAATTTTTCTTTTCCATTTCGTGTGTGCAACTAAACATCATAAACAGCAAATTAATTACATAGTCAAACAATACGAACTCATATTTCCTACCACCTGCACCAACGATTACTCATTCACTCTTTGAACTATTCGAAGTCTTCGAAATCGAAACCAGTTAATTTGGCTCGGCTTACCATAATGCGGTGTTCGGACGTCCCGATAATCCATCTGTAGCCATTCAAAGCCGGCCAAAAACTCACTATCACGTACCGCTGGCGACAATTCAATTGTTCGTGCATCGCGTATAGATTTCATGTTTTAGTGCCTTTACATCGATACTGGTTGGCAGTGTATCGCATTTCCCAATGCGGACGTCTTGCGTGCAACGTACAATGCGCAACGAGAATTGCACAAATCATAGGCCGAACCGGAAGCTAATGGCACAGTTTCCAACTCGCCTCCTCTCACACTCTCCCTTCTTTTCTCTCTTTCTCTCTCTTTCTTTATATCATGTGGGAGGTTGGCGCATTTGTTTGCATGGGGAAACAGCGAACAGGGCAGAAAATATTGTTCGTGCACCTTCCCTACTGTTCACTTTATCCAGCTTTACGTTAGAAAATCAGGGAACGAACGCTTTACCGCTGTGTTTAAGGCGGAATCGAAACGTCGCTTGCAGTTTTTAGCAAACATAACTCATCCCGTACGAACGGAATAGGAAAGGATGCACCAGACATGCACAGCAGCTGCAATGGCACTGCAGTTGGTCGTTGGAATACGATCATGATAGTGGACGACCGTGTCGGGAGTCCTTCCTCCTCATCATGGCATTCTGCAGCAGCGAGTACAGATCTGTGTGCACATATTCTGTCGGATGAAAACCACACAATGCGACAACTGGGTGGACGTTTAGTATGTGGAAGAATACTGAACCATTGTCATTTAGCGACGCCATTAGCTGTGGAGTGTCTAAAAATTACACTAAAGCCTATAAGATTTATTTTGTTCATTTAAAAATAAGATGAAAAAAAAATTAGAACGTTGATTATCCGGCGGGCGGATTATCCGTGAGTCTAAAAATTACATTTACACAACCGTTAATTGGTTTTAAACGTTTGTCAGATTGAAAAAAAAATAAGAAAACTTTGAGCCAAGCTATGCCAGATGATCCAGGAATCCGAAGTTACGGAACACTTCTCGAAAAATGATAAACAATAAATGTAAAAATAATTTAAAACTGATCGGACATGTTATACCTTTAAGTTTATATTCAAGTTTAAGATAATCAATAAGCTGAAAACAAATCTTATTATTTTACTTGCATAGTGATGCGCTATTCACTTGAAAATCTTCCAATAGCTTCCAATAGCATATCCTTCCGAAGCGATACATCTCTAGCTTCACGCTCCCTAGTGAATGCCATCAGTTCCAAACCAGATAAATGCTCTGTCCTCGCTTCTTCAGAGTTATTGCTACGATTCAGCTGACAATACCGAAGCACAGTTTATTCGTTCGTACGTCTTTTCCATTCGCACATTGCTGCCATCGTTCCACAAAGGAATGAATTACGCAGGTAGTTTACGTTCCGTGTTGATACGACAATCCAGATAAGCCAGAAACAGGCAGCACCACGTATTGGGTTGAATCTAGCAATCAAACGCCACATTTATGCAACGCCACGAGCGCAACGATGTTGCACATAAGGTTTCGACAAGAAAAAAAAAATGCATTCGGATGCACATTTCTCACACTTTCGTGTCGAGATTCTGGGCGAGATTCGATGTCGTTTATCGTTTACCTTATTTTGCATAACTTCACAGTCGCCGTGTGTAACAGTGGGAGACCCGGCCTGGGAAGCACTAAATCAACTTAATGTCCTCCGCAAATGGGGGCACGTTTCGTACTTTTCCGAAAGCGTTCCAACCTTTGCATAATGCTTTGCCTAATGGACGCATTCGGCATAAAAGATACTAAATAGCAGTTCGCTGCTGGAATTGATTTTCATTTTCGATCGTTCGTGGTGAATTGATTTAAAAAATGTTCTAAAAGATTTTTTCCCTCCCAAAAAGGGAAATTGAGAGTCTGAAGGGATGATAAATTGCAACGCAAAGGAAATTACGTGAAATAAATTACTTTCATATTGTTTGATACATTGTATTGGATTCTTCGTGTTTGTTTTAATATTTTTTATTCAAGTGTAATATTCAAAGTGTAGTTTACAGTTATGTATTATATTCCCAAGTCAATTAAGTTATATTGCATTAGCATTTTTCAATGGGATATGAATGCGCCTATATTAAATTACATTTTACATTATTTTTTTAATCAATTTTTAACCCGTACTCTAATTTTGTACAAAATAGTGAATCTTCAGCACTATTTATTTTCTATCAAAAGGATCGTGAAACCCCCTTTCAATCAAACTTTCGCACAGCATGCGCACAATGGCATTCCATTCAAATGCTTCTGCTCGTTCGAAAATGAGCTCGAAAAAGTCAAAAACTGTCACTCGGTTGGTTTGTTGAACCCAGTCAATCCCACCCTTAATCCCGGGCGCAGCACAGTGGCCATTCACCGAACGTTCGCACGAAATAGACTTTCAGCCGACTGTAAAACTATGCAAAAAAAAAAATCCTCTTTGCTCCAGCGAATGGCCGCAGGAAGTCAATATAAATTGAAACTGAAGCGATTCAAAGGACACGATTCTTGGAAACGACGCGTGCGAACGAGTGACAATGTTGTGTTTGTGTGTATGAGCGTGCAATATTTCTATAGCTAAAACCGATGGAACTTAGATGAAGGTAAGGTGGAGAAGATATCGACAGAGCAAAGATATCATTGGGATTAAAGCTCGTTTGATGGTTTCAAATCTCGAAGCTTTGCCCTTTAGAGTGCCGGGCATCACCGGGAAAAAGGGGTATTCTCATGGGACGCAAGAAATTGCATCCGTCCCGATGCCTGGCAGTCACTCGCTACCAATTTCACCAACATCCGACCGGAAGCACTGCGAGCATTCTTGGGACCACGTTACATTGAATTCATTTCGTGACCGAAGAAAAGTCTTTTTTTTTGTCTCCCGATCGTCCGATTCGTCGTCGACTGGGTGGTTGGTTCTAACCAGAAGGCTTACGGGTAACCTTCGACACGACACTACGACATCGGATACATTCTAGCGAGCAGAATGCTGAAATGGCTCTGTCCTGACGGCGTACGTACACTGCGGCAGACCAAACGCACCGATTACATCGATGACATTGTCCGTTGGTTAAGTTCCATTTAACCACGGAAACATCTTTCTTTTACCCGGTAAAAATAGCATTCCAGTGTGGCTTTCACGAACAGTAGTAGTCTGCGGTTAAAGTACACAAAGCAGATGGAAAGCAGATAATGTTTATTGTTGGTTTTTGTTCTTTCGGATCACTTTCACCTTAAAATTGTACTAATGAAATTATGAATACATGCTTTCTACTCAGCACTTCGCCTGAAGTTATGCAAATTCTAATTGTGGTAGTCCTTTTTATGCATTGGGACAACCTTTTAGAGCGCTTTTTTTAATGTAATTTGTTTACTACGCATAAAATCATACTGTTCATTACTCCTAAACACACTTAAAATGTCTAAATAATATGCTATTAAGCAAAACGAAAATATAAAATATGAAACCAGCTATTTATTATTTGCATAGAATGAATTAGCATAGAATTAGCAAAACTTCTGCCAAGAGTCTTTCATATTCTTCCATAAATATTATCAATAGCGATGAGCTTACTTTAATCACCCAGAACCAATTGGTTTTTTTGAGTGAACGATGTAAAACGATTAGGCCATGCGGATTTAAATTCTAGGTATTTCGAATTATTGTATCAAGGAGCAATTTTCAACAATTAAAATAAGCTAAGATTAATATATGGAAATTAGAAGCCAATTGCCTACATCTTCAGATATTTGTTGAACATAACTAGTATTCATTCAGTATTTTAAAATAATCCCATTTCTTTCCAACGGTGTTTTGTAGCACTGCTAACTATAGAGTTCGCTTCAAATTTATTCATTGAAAAATTTTGTTTTTAAGCAAATACCAGTCTTTCAACGTACACTTTTAGTTCGCAACTTTAACTCACATGGCATTTAATCGGGTGTTATATTTTTTTCTAAAACCAATTATTAAATATTTTGGAAAATGTATTCGATTATTCAATTCGGCTGATACAACGGACGAAAAGGTGTCAAACTAATATATTGATTAAAAAATAAATAAATAATCCATTCAACTCACTGAGTATTAACATCCTAACAATAAATTGCATAATATCAGGCGTTACAATGTAATTACTTAGTTTTTAGTTCTGCTAGATATTACTACTAAGAACAGGAAATGACAGTTATACACTAATTCCACATTTTCAACTTATTGTTTTACCTGTCCATTGCTTCCAAGACTATTTCAATGCCTTTCCAGCCTTACAAACGTGATTATTCAAAAAACAATACATTCAATAAATGAATGATACATAGATTTTTATGTACTCATGCCTTGCTTACCCAACAGCTAAACAGTCATGTTAGACTGCAAACCCAGGTGACAACGAAGGTGCTGGCTGCCCTATTGATAAGCCAAAGTTTCTTCGCTTAGTCTTTCTTCAAACATGTGTTCCCGTTGCCGATGCTAGCCCACCCACGGTACACCTTTTGCGTACCGTAATTAGAAAAGTTTCACCGCACTTTTACTTACTCGTGTGCACTTAACGAAGGTGTACCGCATGGATGCCGGTGGTGAACTGGTCATATGTAGTCAACTGACACCGTGGTGTAAGTTTCGCTACATGAATGTTGCCACGCACCACACCGCTTCCAGTTTCAGTGACGGAAGCTTGGTGGAATTGGTCGGGAAGGGTGGGTTTGTTGTCCGGAATCGGTGGTACGGTCATGTCACGCGAGAAGAGCAACGGGATCTTATTATGTTCGCCAAGACCGGAGCATCGCATAACCTTCGTCCGATGGTTACGCTTCCGCTACGTTTCAGTTGGGTAAATTTGCTGACAATTGTCCAGTAGCACGTTAGTACGTGTATTAAACGCATTTACTGTACTTTTTTTCTTATTGTTAGTTCCACCTTAAAGATGTAGCACAGGAGGAAAAGTTAGAGCTACCAGAATACGCAATTCTACGATTGTTTTTGAAATTATAATAATTTGTCTTTCATTGTTTTATTACTTATTGTTGTTAGTTCAAATCAAATGTACTTTTTTACATGAAAAATTATAAATATTCGTAATATGTAATAGATAATATATGATCTCTGTTTAAAGGAACTATATATGTGAACATAATTATTGAAAAACTTTTAAACATAATAAATACCACATTGCGGAAATGTAACGTATTTTGGTATGTTATCGTCCCTCGCTAGATATTGAAAAACCTTTCAACATAATAAAGACAACATTGCAGAAATGTAACGTATTTTGGTATGTTACCGTCCCGCGTTGGATGTGGTTGCATTATTCAGTCCCTTAAGAACAGTTTAATACTTCCAAAAATGCTCTTACATGCGTCAGACAAGCGTGAAGCTGCCGAATAAATTCACTTAAGTCAACCGCCTTAAACGAACTATTGCATCCAATCTACTTGATACGGTGTAGGCAAGCTTATCGAAACTTTCTCCACCAAGAATCGGTGCTGGAATGCGGAGAGCTGCGTACCCGATGATAGTTGTCGGTACATTAGTGCTCGACCAAAATGCTGCAACCTTCATGCTGACTGTTTCATGGGCCAAAAATACTTCCGTACCGTCTCCATCAGGCGTCGGCACTAGTGCTTGGTAGCTGAACCCGTACGAGACGCTAGTGTGGTTCCTGCCTTGCGGTTCAAGTTCGGTTGCTCTCGGGTGCAACTAATTATATCATGCTGACAGAGTGCATGGGAAGTATATGTTGCTTCACCACCGTAAGTGGACCCATCAATTACATAATCTCGTTTTTGCCGGTTGCTGTGTTGCGGTCGAGAGCACTCGGCTCAAGTTGCACCGTTTGTCCTTTCGGATTAGCGTTTAGCTAGATAATTGAGTCAAAGTGTGAATATTTTATACCGCTTTTCCTGCCTTTTTTTTTGCTTTTCCTGCCTTTTTTGTTCACGACAGCGTAGGGTAAATGTTTTGCCCTCGTGCTAGATTGCACCGTGTAGAAAAGTTTTACTCGGAAAGAATTTTGATTCGTGCACGCTCCTTGGCTGAAGGAATTTTCGGTTAGTCGAATTATCTTGTGAAGCTCCTGTGGAAAACCTGTGTGAAGCAGGTTTTTTTTTTACATTGTGTTCATATACATTCCTGTACAAGTATATCATGTTTTTACTATGATACATTTGCGATCCTTTTTACTTTTTTTGCTAGAATAAATGATTAGAGAAAATACAGCAGAATGTCAGTTATCCAGGCAACCGCGAAGCTACCGCAATCCGGTTAATCGATATTTACGGATAATCGACACTGCAGCTTTTCACGTGCGGTATTTGAAGATAGAGAAAGAATGTCATCGCTAATAATGCAATGCAGATAGATAAGCAATGCAGATAGTGCTCAATATTTATAGATAACCGAGTAAAATTCGTATATCGCGAATTCCTGCGCATTATCGTGAAAGTTATAGCCTCAGCTTCACTCATTTGCACGTAATGCAGTAAAGATTTTGAAGGTAATGCAAAATTGAAACATATTTATCGAATCGGATTAGAAAAGATTAACAACCAGCTGCTAGCTTTAAAGTTCCAAAAATTTAAAATCTATAAATTTTGGAGACCGTGTACCATCCGGAGCACTTCTTCTTAAGTGGCACGGCAAATGTAGCTTTGATGTACAGCTCGGATGAGATTTAAAAGCAGGTGATGGTATAAGACTCCGCACCGCTATCTTAAATATCTCAGTGCTACTAAAGGTTTCAGAAATTACATGTGCATATATTTGTTTCATCTAAATTTATTGATTGCTGTTAATATTTAAAACATTCGAACAGTCTTGTGCCACACGAGGGCGCAAAATTTGTAGTGTTTATTTACAACGATTTAATTTTTTTTCCTTTTAATTGTTATTAACTTGACATTCAAGTTCACAAAAATTTTGAGAACTTTAAAGTTTTGAGAAAGTCTAATTCCTGAACCAGCGAGACAATCAGGCCCCGGATAATTGATGTTCTTTTGTACTTTGGCCAAACATTACATACTTTCAGGCGTAATTTGACGTATAAATTTTGTCCTTTGATAAATCGCCTTGTAATTAGAACGGGATTTAATTTTAATTCTTCAGAATAGAAATCATGCTCAAAGATTGAATACTATCGTAAATCGTTCAGTATCACTCAATTGAATTTTTGCTTTGGCTCTGTTCGTTCCTTCATTAAATTATTCATTTATGAACTCTTTCTTTATGTTTATCGAGGCTAAGATAAATACGTACACATTTTCCCTACCCATCGCAAGATCTGCGCATTTGCGTCCTGTGATATCCGAGATAAGAAAAAAAAACGTCTAAAAACCAAACTTCCCGCCCAACCAGCCAGCACCAATGTTTGACGAGCGTGTTAAACTTTCATGCGTTACGTGAAGACAAGATCGAGCCAGCTTTCCGGACAAACATGTTTATTCCATGACAAAACAAACAAAACAAAACAAAACAAAAATACTAAAATCTAGTGTAATTTATGCGTCGCTATCAAAACTAGCTCAAGCAACAGCGGCACCGTGAAATAAAGCCCCCGAAACACCATCAAGATGTATACCAATAACATCGGAAATCAAATTACAAGCTGTCGAGTTGCCGCCGATGGAGCAACGGCGAAACGCAACAGCTCGTGCGGTACGCTTCGATGCCTGGCGGTCATCTTGCTTGTGAGACAGGCAGGCCGAGGCAAGTTCTCAAGCGGTGTGAGAAGGTATTCGTTTTTTTTTTTTTGAGAAACAATCTCAAAACCAGTGGTGAAACCTTGGGGCACTTTGCAACAAGTGCTGGGTGGTGTGTTTACTCAACCGACTTTCACATAGCGACCTGAACCAGTTACTGCCAGTGTGGCTGTTTGTGTATGTGTGTGTGTTCCGCCCATTTTCCCTGGGTGGGTTAAATCTGTCTGAATTGGAATCAATATCCTTCAAGGATACTCCCAGGATACGGGTAAAGTTGTGTATGTGTGTTTTGTTGCATGTTTCCGGGGTGTAAGGAATCCGGATTTTCTCGTGTTCTCGTTCTCGTCAATGGCTCGTCGTGGCACTTGAACCCATGTTTTCGACCGTCTGTCTACTAGTGTCCCTGCTTACCAGCTTGTCATGCATTCCCATCGTATCAATGTCCATTTGTGGACGTTGGCCGCACTGGAGCGTATCCACACGAGCAGAACTCCACAATGCCCAGTTACACGCTTCATAAGCAAACCCTCCTTTCTCCAAGTCACCGGCTGACCGGGTCAATCTGTTCGGAGTTATGTTTTGGGTTTGTTGTTCGAATCGGTAAACCTTTAGCACCGCATTTTACACCGTCTGACAGAACTCCATCCAACCCATAATCGGATGAATTTTCTTCTGATAGACCTTCTGTTTCTTTCCTCTGCAATCTTCCACAGACGCCCGCGGTCGGAGTGCCGTCTCCAATATTTTTATTGCTCGCGAACGTTTCCCGCGTTAAACGCAAACAACCATGGACCAGTCGCCGAACAACAAGGTACATCTGGAGAAGGCACAAAACTTCATGCGCCAGTACCGGGATCCGGAGTCGCGCGAGCTGAAGAAGCTGTCCGCCAACCAGTTCATGGACGTCTGGAGTCATTACGATCGCGATGGTGAGTAACGCGAGGGTAAAATTGTTTACGAAAATAACAATTCATAAACGTCGTGCTGGTGTTGTTATTCCCCCTAAGGGCATACATCTTGAGTTTGCCGTATTTTCGGTACGGTGGAAAAAAAGGGGGATTTTGCTCGTAAATTTGCTTACCCAGCACGTTTTCTTCGTTTCGTTTCAATCGAATCAATGTATCATTTCAAACTGTACATTTTTCCGAAAGGACTTTTACCTACGAAAAGTGTGTTTGTTTTATGTTTTTTCCCCCACCCTCAATCGCTATGTCGCTTCTTGCTTTTAAGATTTCGTTGCCACTTTTGGCATTGAAGTTGCTTATCTTAGCCGATGTACCATTTTCTTAGTTTGTTTTATAATACTTCTTCACACACAAGGTTAGCACAAATTTTGTTGGCATCGAAATGAGACTCACCATGGTAAAAGAAATGGTTGTCGCTAGGGAAAGAATAAAGAAACGGATCTCGCCCTTGCCATTTTGGGTGTGCTTTTATGCTGGCAAATTTTATTGTACCATACCTAACGACGGATGGTTTCTAAGAAATCTTCACTTTTTTCGTACGATTGTTGGATGGTTTTTTTTTTTGCACTACTCTTTGCCAGCTTCCGACAGCCGGAATGGCCATCTCAAAGAAAACTCGACCCACCTTCATATATGGCCGTATTTCTTGTCTGCAGCGGTAATTTTTATGGCTCATAGAAAGCTTCGAGCGATGAAACTTTTGGCGCCGGCAATGCTTTCTGACTGCATATCTAATCAAATTTATTAGTTCGATTCTGTCAATGTTGCGCTATGGGTCTATTATGCTTCCGTAAAAAGTTGCTTGATGGTGCTTTCTTTATCGTCACTGTTTTGTTCAATGTTTGAACCAAAAATATGGTCTTCCAGCATTTTTCATAACGTACTTTGTATTGGACAGTTTTAGAGAGTTTTTCTTGTTGTTTTTACCATCCACAATTAATTTCAATTGATATTTGTCTTATCCTAAATTATATTTTAAAACCAAACAATAATATTTTTGGAATGCACTCTCTCAATTTTCCAAAGAAGCCTCTTGAGTAACACTTACGGAAGCCACCGATTCAAGAGCACTCGAAGATGATGTGGATGGTTTGTAAATTAATTAAGCTTCCCTGTTCATTAGACCTTGCCGCCCGAAAGCGCCACGCACTAGGTTGATGTGATTAACAATTTATACAGTCAACAAAAAACCGGAAACCAAAGCTTCATTAAAGACGCGTAACGAGCATCGATACAAAACGCGCAGCACATCCGAGTCGGAAAACGGTGGTTAAATGTGCTGTAATGTTGCCGTGGCATCCTACGGTGGATGAGTCGTATAATGATTACCGCCGGTAAATGGGTAAGCGTGTATATTTACAGCACGCAGCGCAACGCATTTTGTCACGTAAGCGGTTGGAGCTGTTTGGTGCTGATGATTGATAAAAGTAGCTGGTGTCGTGCCAAGTTGATGATTGCAACATGGTACGTGCTAATTAAGGGCGCACTTGTTTTGCGCTGATTGCATTTCGGAGCTTTTACTGCCTAGAAGGAAAGGATTAATTTGATGTAAATTTAAATAAATAGTTCTACTCTTGCATACATTTGACTTCCGTTTACTCATTACTGTTAGTATATTTTACTGAAACTTATCTCATTTATGCAAAGCATTCTGAATATATCTTTATTGTTTGTTGTTGAATTCAGTTCTAAAAGTTCAGTTAAAATTTGATGCATAAGAGATGATTCCTAATATACTTGTGTCTATTATTTCTTAAGTGCTTAGATAATTTTACTGTTTAACAGATGCAGTGAAGAGAGTAGCAAACAGTTAATCCTCTCTGCAAAGATTCTTTTTTGTGCGAATTGAAATGAGAAATTCTTGAGAATGAGAAAATTTTTAACGACAATCGTAAGGTATTTTTAATCGCTTCTACAATTTCCATTATGACGATAATTAAGATATATGTGCTTTGAGTATTCCTTGCTACATCTGGTTGGTCGTGTACTTTGATAGATTAGGAATAAATTGAAATGAAATTTCGTTCTCCAAGACCATACTGTATGAAATGTAATATTAGATAACCACCCTGCTGCAATTAGGCAACGATTTTCTTCATATACTATTTCCTATAAAATAAAGTAAATGATTATGAAATGAAATCGTCACTTCTGATAAATCTCTTAAATAGATCCCTGATCAACAATAATTTCTTTTCTTTTCGTTGGGTAAAAGTTTTGTTCTCGGTTCAACGTAGAACATTTTTCTTCATATCCTTTTATATTTTTAATTTAATGTTACACTATGTTTATGGTTATATAGTAAGTTGTGTTTTGCAAAGTCTTATGTACGGAAGGTTAGTCCAGCCAGAGAGCTTTACGCTGCCCAGCACTTGACCGGTGAAAAGTTTTATTACAGGGTTGGGTTCATTTGTTTGTAATCTTGACGATCAGCTGCCTCCTCGGTCTAGTCTTCGAATAATGTGAACAGATAGAACATTCGAGGTTCTTCTAAAACATACCCGTTTAAGAGACCTTGGTAGTGTTGGGAGTCTTCGAAACTATATGTATCCTAAATCTGTACATCCCTTTTTGTCTACTCAGTATACTTGACATAATGAGCAGAGATCAGATCAACTTTCGGAAGGTACTTCTTACCCAACGCAAGTCATGTGTACTGAACACCGTTATCAAGAATATCTTGAAGAAAATATATACCTCAAGCACTCTTTATTGCAATCTGATTTCCAGTTTATACGTGGGAAAGATGGTGCCATCGTTACAACAGCAAGTATCTCAGTACCTTGTAATTTCTCAGCATCTTTCTAGCTTTCTACTCGAATGTCTTTAAAATATTTTGAGAAGTACTTCACTCAACTTTAAAAATTTATCGCTATTACACGTGGGTGCCACGCTACAACCGGAAGCTCTTGTCAATCGCCTTAATCGCCATGTCTAACTCTGGCAAAGAAAGTTTGAGCCAATATTGCTCAGCATACAAAGTTCTTACGTTCGGTCCTCATTGGTTTGGTTCTATCAATCGTCAGCTTTTATGTGCAATTTAATAAGAAACATATTTGATGCTTCCCTTTTTAATGAACATCTTAAATCAGAAGTTTTTTAGCGATACTTAAACAAAATCCTTTGAAACTTGTTTTTGAACACCAATCCACTTTACAAAATTAATATATATTCTTGGCCATTTCTTGCAACGTAAACAAGTGCATTTTTTTTTCTTCTCAACCGTCAATTTCAACTATTCACATCCGCACAGGCAACGGTTACATCGAAGGTTCCGAACTGGACGGTTTTCTCAAGGAGTTCGTCTCGAGCGCCAACGCTACCGACATCAGCCCGGAGGTAAGTTCATAACTTATTTGCACCGACAGCACTTTTCGGTCTCGTCTTTCTTTCTTTCTGTTTTCCTCGGTGTGACTGTGCGTGTGTGTATGTGTGTGTGTGTGTGTTTGTATGTGATCCGTGTGTGTGAGTATGCGTGAATCTGCTGTCGGATGTATTGTGTGCCCTTGAAGCGAAGGAATATTGTTCCGTCGGTCAACGTCAACATTACCTTTGGTCTTGCAGTTACCTTGGTTCTCGTTCAGCCCAGCCATTTACCATTCGTATACAAGAAAAAAAAATAAACCCATTGATTAATTCACTGATGTGTTGTTTGTTTTTTTTTTCCTTTTGATTCGGTTCCCGTTTCGATTACGTTTCGTGTTACGTTTTCTTTATTTCGGTTCCCTCAGCAAAAAGCGGTTAGTATGTAGTAAAGCGTAATGTGTGAGACGGTTTGTGCTAGTGTAGGAAGCGATGCGAAACAAAACTAAAACTAAACCCACACTAACCTCCTGTGCTTCGGAACGTTGCAATGTTAGTGGCAAGGTTTCAGCGTCAACATATCACAGCCTTATACTAAATGATCACACAGTTAAAGAGTGGCTTCATCAATTCGAGAATATAAAGTATTATGTTTTTTGGTCAATGCTAATAAAACAACAAAGAAAATTATTTTAATTTTATTAATTAATCGTTGATTGCTTTATTTCGTTATATTTATATTATTTTATTTAACAATTAAAGCATAATATTCTCTGTTTTATGATTTCATACTGCTTTATTTGGTCCTTAAACGCACTGTTTTGAAGTTTGTTATTTGATTTTTGAGTTATGTCAATAATTTACTGTTATTTATTTATTTATTTATTTATTTATTTATTTATTTATTTATTTATTTATTTATTTATTTCTTCTGTTGCTGTTTACTCATACTGCTTTAAATAATTTATTGAGTTTTATACCATTGAATGATCGAGTTCAACTGGCACACGTGGGGCCATTTTCTCCAAGTTAAACTACAATAAGTTATGATACATCTGAAATTCTTCTCACTTCCTGGATCATTCGCAAAATGGAATCAATTTGGTTTAAAAATTCCTGCAGTGAAAATTCGAATGTTTAGAATTTATGTGCATGGAGACACCTTTGTCCAACATCGATTTTATATTTACAAAAGTTCCAGGAAGTGAGAAAGTTTCCAAGTCTATCTTGACATATTCCAGTTTAATTTGAACAACTTTCAGAAGTGGCTTAAACTTTACCTGTTCACCTCGAATTCGGTCTATTTTCGATTATTTGGAAACATGTTTTGAATTTATTATGCTTTTAATAAGTCTAATAAGAGAAAAGCTAAACAAAAAAAAAACAAAATGTTCAAAGGTTTTGAAATCTGTTTTTGTTTATGAGTCTATTGACGAAAATTGGAAGCATCATTTACGGCACTAACTCACTTATTTCTCGTGCGCCAAAATTATCATTGCCAGAAAACTTTAAACACTTTTCCCAATTCGGTTAAGCCCTCTAGGTGAAACATTTCTCCTTCGAATGTACGTGTCCAACACTCAACACGACAAGTACACAAGCAACACGAACCAACTGACAACGGTTACAAGCTCTGATTTGCAGGACATTCTTCAGATTGATTGCTTGACAAGCGCAAACCGTTTCTTCGTCCCGAAAACCAAAAACAAAAAACATTATCAAACACGGCGACGAATCGGACGGAGCGTAGTTGGGCTAGATTGTTCCTAGTTTCACCTTTCCCAATAAAAATCCACTCACAGCCGCTTGATTGCTTTCAAACAATAGAAACCAGCACCGAAACGTTCGTTCTGGTAGCGAGTTTTGTGATTAAATTTTATCCATCTGTTTGTTGTTTTGGTTTGTTTTTTGGTTACCTTCACCCAGAAGCCCTTTTTTGTTTGGACTGAAATGAAAAAGCAACATTTGCGTTAGTTTCCTTTCGCATCGCACCGTGCAACCTTAAGCACCGTTCGCTCGTCGTTCTAACACAGGCAAGCAGGCAATCGTCCTACGGCACAATTGATTTTGTACAACTTTTTCATGATTTCGTGCACCATCGATCGCTGTCGCGTCGTGTCTTCGGCCGTAGCACGCTTTTAATAACGTTGCGTTTATCTTTTCTTTTTTAAATTAATTTTTCATCACGCAGCACGCCGTCGTAGAAACGATTCATGGTGGTGCTTGACGAAACACAAAAAGCTCAACTTTTTCCACGGCTGTTCCAAAAACTTCTAACGATGCAGTGGCCGTTTTGAACACGATCACTTTGTGATTGTATGTATAAATATTTTTTTCCGTCCCTCCTTAATGTCAACTATGCCTCATTTTGATGGCTTTGTTAACGCAGGCGAGGATGATTGAAACTTCATATCGCACGCCATTTGATCCAATGCTTTTTATGATCTTGATCAAAAATAAATTTAACGAACGAACTATCGACCGAAAAGTCGATAGGTGATATTTTAATAAAAATATTAGTAGTCCATAATTTTTCACCTTCTTTTTTAAACAAAAAGAAAATAAAACCTGCTGCCTTATTGCAGCAGCACGCAGCTGCCGTTTTGCGCTTCAAGAGTAACTACCTTTTAAAGGTGAATGTTTGATGATTGTTTTTTCTTCGCTTTCGTCCTGCGATGCGTTCAACAGATTTATGTGTTGACCGTTCCGCACCATCCCTGACCACATTGACACTGCTTTGGCACAGGTTGACCTTGCATTAAATCATGTTCCATTTCGCATAAATATTGGAGCCCAAAACTAAGATATCGCTATCGGTACCGTCGTTATGAGCGGTAATAAATGTTTAAATTTGTTGCCTTAATTGAGATTTAGTGCCTGTTTTAGCTTTCTTGCTTGATTTATGATACGATCCTA
>STHB01034087.1:0-20632 GCA_018908115.1 Anopheles rivulorum
TCACTTACCGGCTGTAAGGTATTTCTAGCCCCATAAGTTCATGTGATCCTCGCATCGCTTCAAACGGCACCCCACCCCAAAGGGCTGTAACACCGCAAACATCAAATAGCTTCTGCGTAAAGTCTCCCGAAGGCAACCTGTGGCAACCAGCCTCATCGTCCAACCAGCTGGTGGGTGGGAAAATGTGCTGACAGCTAATCGTCAATACCGTTCGGGTATATGGCGGAACGGAATCGTCCCCGTTTTCGCGGGAGTTGGCAAAACTTTCGCCCCCCCTTTTAATGGCAAGCTGAGCATATGTCCCCGGTCAGGGTTGTCCCGCTGGCGTACACCATACATACCGGGTTTGTGTGGGAACTTTTCCACCAATTATTGTAATTGTAATTTTGCACCACTACTTACACATGGACGCGAGCTCGCTGTGGGTTCGCTCCGGCAAAGAGCACTAAAGTCGTTAAGCAATATGGCAAATGGTTTGACACCTCTGACCTCTGAGAAGGATGGGTTGGATGCGGTACCCCAGCTCCAACTTTGGACGACTTTATGGACAATTTCTTCCCTCCCTCCTTCTTCTCTCCTTCCCACCCACCCCCTCCCAACTCACAGCCGCGTTCCTATTCTGTTTTGCATCGTCATCGTCGTGTCGCACTACAACAAACCGACCCTTTTGTCTTCTCTCTACGGTCAATTTCTTGTCTTCCTTCTATCTCGTTTTGTCACACACTTTTATCGCTTAATAGCTCTGTTGCGAATGAATATTGCAAAAGTTATTTTTAATTATTTTAAACTCAGCTCAACTTGTGCGAGAAAAAAGCTGGCTGGCAACAGAATTGGTGCGAGCACGGTTTCGACCAAACACCGGTGTGACAACTTTTCCAACCTGACGAACTGACGAAGCGAGGGCCACAAGGCAACGGCAGCGGGGAAAGGGGTGTGTGTATTTCATACTTTTGTAAGAATAATTTTTAACAACTATTTCCACCTTACTACTACACCGATTCCTACTCTTTCTTCCTTGTCCATGGTTCACATTCTTCAAGCGTTAGGCATTGCATATCCATCCAGATCCAAATAAAAAAAAAAGAAGAAGCAGAAAACAACTCTCCACTCGTCCCTTCCTTCCTACACACCAAGGGGGTGTAAAAGTGTTCGGTCAGAATCGGGAAGCAAAAGTTCACCGTTTGCAAAGGGGTACAGCAGCAAAGCGAAACTTTGCTAATCGAAAGTTCTGTCAATAATTGTTTAGAGCGGCACCCGGATCGGCACAAGGGAAGCGAACGAACTTACATTTCAAGACCAAACGCGTCTTCGGCGTGCATCTTGTTTCAGCATCCGTCCCCGGATAGAATGGTTTTATTGCATTTTCTTCTTTCGTTTGATCGATGCAACTCCGGCTCTCGGTATCAACTTTTCCAATATGCATGTTTATGCGTAATTACACGTTCGGCGTTCTCGGCGCTCAGGCTTATTTGATCACACAGCGGAAAGAGATCAATAAACAAGCGCCCTAGATCTAGCTGATATTGAATACAATTTTTATCTTTGTTTTTTTTTTGTTTGTGTTATCACCTTGCTAAAGTTGTCGTTACTTATAGTGATCGATAAAATATTTGTGTGTTTGGAGTCGGATTAATTAAATTCTGGAAAGTTGGCTGAAAGAAATCGCATAATTCGTCATTAAAACTGAGGAGTCTTTAAAGAATAGAGAGTTGAAATAGCAGATGGAAAACTTCTATGTAAACTATGGAAGAACCTACACTAAACTATAAGAAACCTCTGTGGATTTGTGGAAAACATTCCCGTTATGTAATATTAGGAAAGATGCGCATAAATTCCTAAGACTTGCCTAAAAACTACCTCTAAAAAGGTATACGAAGGTTGAACAACAATAAAAACTGACGAAACATTCTATTAAAATATGAAACAATTGCAGAACGTTCATTTGACAACTATATAAAAATCCGTGGAACACTGCAGAAAATATGCTGTTTGAATTCCAATGATGAAACTAGGCTCAATTTCCAATTTGACTTCGTATGCAAATTCAGATTCGACTCCGAAGTCAACTTCAATTCATGAATCAACTACTAATTCAACTCCGTACCCACTGGGGATTTAACTCCGTATACGTCTTGGCATTGAGATCCAGATTCTAATCCGTAGTCAACACCGAATTCGACGACGGATGCGACTTGGGAATCAACTACACTTTTCCATATCCTTTTCAAATTCGATTCTCGATTTGACTCTGTATTCGAGGCCGGTGTCAACGCCACTTATCCGACTCGGAATTCGTCTCCATATTCTGCTCAGGAGTTCAATTAAGAGCCAACTCCGAATTCGACACCGGATTCAATCATAGAGACAACTCCGTATATCGAGATTTTTGGGAATTCAACTTAGGAGTAAACTCCAGATTCGACTCCAGATTCAACTCCAGATTCAACTCAAGATTCGATTCCGAATTCGACTCGGAGTTTGAGTCGGGAGTCAACACTGATTTTTCGTATCCGAAACGAGAATTCATGAATCCAGATTTCCCACCATCTCTAGTTACTAGTACAAACGAAACGAAAATATTACATCATTTAAAGCTTTAACGAAACGAATCATTCGCTTCACGGTCGCACTTAATGGGGGGGGGGAGGGGTTGTTTGGGAACGTGGCCGCGTGTAATAACATCGTCCTTACGGGGCACCGAAGACACCTAAGGAGGCCATATACCGGTAGCGTACGGTAATGTTTGTGCGACGGTGCAATGTTGTCATGAACAAATGATCGTTTTTATTAAATTTTAATGGAAACACAAGATACACAAAACCATACCGCTATACACCGGTGTACAACGTACTCATTGCTCATCGTCATCGTCGTCTTTTGGGTGTACGAATGGGCGCAACAAAGCGAACCAAACCCCGTGTAACCGTGTTGCAGCAAGTGCGCTTGCATGGGAGCTTGGATGTAAAGTTACTTCCTAAACGGTTTGCCAAGTGTCGACTAAAGCCAAGCGTATAGTAACCAAATTTGCATAAAAATGTGTTGCCTTTGTTTAAAAACAAATAGTTTACAAACATTACTCAAGCATACAATTGACAAAGTTCGTGTAATGTTACCACCTAACTAACATTTCATCCCTCCCAAGTAATGAGCATTGAAACGAGAAATTATACATTTTTGTTCCGTTTCCTTTCTACTTACCGGTTTTTTATTTTTCCTCACCGGACGGTTCTCCATTTTGTACATTTTCATCCAGAAGAACGTCGCTACCGGAGCAACCAGCACCTGCACCATGCACGGTCGCTGTGTGCTTGCGCCACAATGTCATCCCTTATCTTATGCTTAATGTTCTCACGATGATTCGTTTTTCTCGCTTGCACGCCGGTACAGCCAACGGTGGAATCTTCACCTTTTCTACACCGAACCGCGCGAACAGCACATCCGAATGACATCGATGAAAAATGCATGCAAACGACGAAACGAGCAAGGGCGTGTACATCCGCAGCGTGAAAGCTTCTTCGCTGCATTCGCACAGAACGCGTTACAATACCGAACACACAAATGCTGGAAGGATGAACCCACCATCCAAAGGAACGCACGGACGCTCCCGAATGTAGGGAGGGTCAGATTACGGCAGAAGCGGAAAAGCCAACGATCACTTTCCGGTGACAACAAGAGCTTCCGAAACGAATATGGCGCTGATATTGGGGACGATGGGGTGGTGGCCGCATCGGTGCGGGAGTTTAATAAATTAAAAATTATTGCCATCCTCCCGATGACTAACGGAGATCAAGACGTTGTTTGCGATGCGTTCTGCCTTCTGTGCCATTCCTACCGGATACACGCGTTGCTTGCCCGGCGTTACCTTGTACCTCACCAGAACATTGCTTACCTTTCCATCACTAAAAACCATTAAATTGGTTTTGAAAAATGAGTTTCCATCCCCAAGACAGATGAAAGATTTTTCAACACACTTTTCAACTATTCCCAAGTGTTCGGGGTGAGCCATGGCGAAGGTGTACGGAAACTTTCTCATCGGGGATCGAGGAGTACGCAGAGTTCTTCCCTGATGGAGCGATGACACGATGACAACTGTTTTTCACTCACCCCCATCCCGGGGAAGGGTGTCATAGTGACAACAACGGACGGAAAGCAATTAAAATGTTTGTAACCTGTCTGACAAAACGGACGAAGAAAAAAAGGGGATGGGAAGGAAGATATTAATGTGGTGAAATATTATAGGCACGCCACGTTGCGACAGCTAATTAAAATCACAATCATGTTAACCCCATTTGTACGAGTATCTCAAAAATGGATAGCTGAAGAGGCAAAACTGTTCTAACAAAGAATGCAAAATAAAAGATCAATCGACGCTCACAAAGCATAAAGAGCAATCAATATTACCTGTGTAGTACGCTTCTAGCACGAACAACAAGATCATTCTTAACCACAAATGTTCGGTACGAAATAAAAAAAAACACACTCACACATATTTGCTTGTTTGTTTCACGACGCGCACATCACACATGCTTACATTATCTAATTATTTTATGCAATTGTCCTTATCGATACTCTATGTACACGTTTCGCCGCAAACGAAAGTTTCAACCCTCCTTGTTTGTCCCATTGCAGGGACAGGGGTATTTTTTTGTTTTGTTCTTGTTTTTTTTTGTTCATATTTTGCGTGTAACTGCATGTTGCTGCTTGCTGCTTGATTTCGTAGTGCGTCCCCTCCCCAGATCGAGAAATAGAAGCAATCTTAATCGCGTTTACATAAACCGTGAACGAACGGAATTCACCTAAATGTTCTAAGTTTAAACACACATCGTCGCGCGAACACTCGCGTACTTCGCCATATTGCAGTGCTTTGTTCACATCACTCGATTGATTTCCTTTCGTGTTTTTTTTTTCAGCTTGTGGACAGTGTATCTCGTATGTTTTATTTTCCATTTTCTTTTCCTCTCCCGTGACACGCAAAAAACCATGGCTCGTTTAGCATTATTTATCTCAATACAACCAATTCAATTCACTAGTTAATTTGAAGTTGAAATTGAGAGCAAATGTAAATAGACGAAATCACAAAACCTATTATTAGCTTCTGGTTCACTTTTCTTCTAGTTTAACAGTTTAAATTGAATTGAAAAAAAATGCATTTGCACGTATATGGGTCTGCTTGTTTTTTTTTAGTTAACAAATAAAACTACAGTCGAACCGAAAGGCATAGTCACGAAAACGGTTTCAGTTCGTGTGTATGGTAGGAAATAATTCTTCAATGATTTACCTTCTTAACCTTATGCAAGAGCATTTTGTTTGCAAATTAACACCTAACCTTAAATGTCGAACTAAACGAACAAAAAAATGATGAAGTCGTTACATCCACAGGATCAACGATAGACGTGCCCACCGTTTGCTCTATACACATTGACGTGCCGTTTCTCTTTTTTTTCAAATAGAGTGGATACATTACGCGATGTCGCGACTTTCGATAGCGATTTATTAACGTACACTGTTTGCTCTTTTGATCCAGAATCATTGTAAACGGAAGGCAATAGAGAGAATTCAATGTATTCTAAGACAAGATGGTAGTCCAACCACGATGCGTCGCAATCGTCACGTACGTACGTCTTAATTTCGTTCATAAATTCATCCGTGTTGAAACTACCGCGTAAACACAATTTTTCGCCTTAACTTAAGCATAATTGGGAAACATTAAAACCACGTTCGAATACAGTGGGTGCTGGTTGGGCAGCTGCTGCTAGCTGGAACACACTAAACAGTGAGGACCTTCAATGTGCACGGGGGTATTTAAAAAAAAAAACAGAATAAATCGAGTGCCGTTGTTGAAATTGGAAGCGTCCCACGTTCAGCTACTTGTTTCAAAATCTGTCGCATGAAAATGTCTAACCAGCATCGATGCATCAATCTTTCGCGGTATAATAATTATGTTTGGTTTGCATTACTGATTGTTTAGCCCACACGCCGACTAACCGCGCTACTTGCCTGCCAGACGCTTGAATTGCATTCGACATTCCATTAAAAGATAAAAATACATTAACACATCAATAAACAAGAATACAAAACAGATTATTTTAACGCGCTAACGATAGGTTGGAAAGAAAACAGATGATACTAAATAGAGAAAGAAAGAAAAAATGCCGCTAGCGATAAACTTCGATTCCGCTTGCTCAGAAATGTTCCGAAATAAAAAAAAACTACCTACACACCAACAGATGGCGCTAACCGTAAACTCAATGCTAACACTTCTACTTTCCCCCGTACGCTAGGTGGCGCTTTTGCTTTCAATCAATGTTAAGCGTTTCAATCACGAATGTCAAGCGTTTCCAGCTAGCACGGCATTGCGGGGCGTCCGGAAAACAGTTGGCCGAGTGCCGAACGTGACACGGGCCAACGATGACCATTGTTGCGGATGAGCGAAATGAGATGATGGCGAAATTAATCTAAATTATCCTGGAAAATCAGCTTTATGTAACCGGGAGATCCTACAAGCGGTGTCGCACAGAACGGGCAAACCGACTGAAAACCGTTGGTACCGTGAGGTATATCGACATTTGCCCAGTACCTAAAACAAGCATGGAAACAAACAATACATTTAGTGTTTTATTTACAAGCTCTCTCTCTCTCTCTCTCTCTCTCTCTATCTCAGACTGATAAATACTTACTTCACCGTTTTCTCCGTCGCCATGTGGCCGCACGGGTTGAATGCGTACGTTGGTGGACCAGAATCAACGTAAAATGCGGGCTCGACACCCATGCACAGCGTCACCACCGGTCCCACTTCCAGACACATTGGACACCGTCGTGCATTTGTGTTTTTATCCTGACCCCAACCATGCTGACCTATCGTTCAAAGGAAGAAACACAACGGATTAGCGGAAATGCGCAATATAACAACACTGTACAAAGAATATTTATAATGCAATATACGCACCCTGCACATGGCCACAGTTCAGATATACGTAAGGCTGATTGACGTGATCACCCAATGACACTTTTCTAGGAATAACTAACGTGTTTAGGCCCACCGGACACTGGGGCCGGCCAGCATTGATTTCATCTACTAACTTTTCCAGGTCCTTCTTTGTCTGTGAAGCAGAAATGGAAAGAGTGTAAAACATCTTGCAGCATCATCCACGATTTTTGCTTCCATACTGCCACATACCGGTGAATGCCGCAAACCTTCGGCCGAACGCCACAGCAGCGTCGCACCGCAGAGATCGATCAGGGTGCCATCCTGCAGCACATTCGTCTCGTCGTAGATCTGCTGGCCCTTCTGTTGTGCCGATCGGCATTCTCGCAAGCTAAAGACATCGCCCCCAACGGACGTTTCTCGCCACTGGCCGCAGTCCGCGTTGCCGCCACAAAAGTCTCCCTTTGGATGCATTATCAGTACGCCGTTTGTAGTGAGACCATCGATTTCTACATTATCTTGCCATTTGGTGGCTTTCTCCTAAAACAAAAGCAGAAAAATAGTACACTATAGTTAATTATGCATAAATTAAATGAACACGTGTTGTGACAAATCCAACAAAATTAACATTTTTAATAAAAGTATCTTTAAAAATACCATAAAATGTTTAAAAATCTAACTAGCAACGAAAATAAAGTAAACCCATTTTGAAACAGGCCCAAATTACATGTAACAAATAAAAACTTAGCTGAACAAGAAAAAAAAAAGCAATCTAAAAATACAAAAAATATTTGCAATTTTATTGCGCAGCATCAAAACTCCCATTTCGTTGTCAGAGATGCCTTGGCGGTGCACATGGTTTCCTTTCCAATTTTAACGAATGGAACGAACGATCGGGCACCGCAAGCGCAATCCAACGAGGCCCGCGTTAGTTGTACGTGATCGAAGAGGCGCAACATCCGCATCGCCGCCGTTCCGTGCTTCGGCGAAGGCGTGAAGCAGAATGGTGCGAGACACGATAATCCTACAGGTACCCACCAACAAATAAAACACATGCGGCAACAACTAACCAGCGAAGCGCACGCAACCAGCAAAGAGCACACAACCAGCATTGCAAAAGGTATGATAAAGAAAACGGAGAACGCAGTTTCGTACTACGCAGTTCGTACAACGCGAGTGCTGGAAAGCGCGACAAAAGAAGCGAAAGATTTCGTGCGGTGTGTTCCAATACACAAAAGAACGGATGGATGTGTGCTTAATTGTTGCGGCATAATTTAGCTGGCTTATGCCACAAGGAGCATTCCCCAAGAGTGTATTTATATTTACTTTTAAATAAGGAACACACCGAGTAACATTTAAAACACGTGGCCTAAAGGTTTCTATAGTTAGGCATCGTTTAAAATCAGGATAATGTACCAAACAATCAATTTTCAAACACATAACCGAAGTATTGAGTTGCAGACGACAGTCTAGCCCTTATGAACCTCTGGTTGTATATGTTTTGCATCTTCCATTCACTCTGTTTTCTATTTCGACATTACTAACACATCATACGTTTAAATACTTTTAAATCCAGTCAAATCGTTTATAGCATACAGCTTATTTTTAAGATCATTTTAAGCTTGATTTAGAAAGTTTGCACAACGCATAGCACAGGGAAATGAAATCACCAATAATATTACGGCTACAAATCTATTCGATAGTGTGACAATAACATTCGAACAGTTTGGCTGCTGCATGAAACGCACACCTTGATTCATTAGCGTCGCGCACATCTGCTGCTGCAACACGCACACGCTGAGTCAACCTAAATCATGCTGCAACAACGCAATGATTGGGTTTGCCCAAACTAGAAGGAAACACAATGACTGGTACACTACGTCATTCATGCACAGCAAAAGTGAGCATTGTAAAGCTGCATTCTATGCGTTTGATGTAAAATGGTTTTTCCTCCGAACAACTCAATGGAAATTTCTATTTCCAAAAAAAAAGGGAAAAAACTCGTTAAATATTATCAGAAAATCATGTTGCTCATGTTATCATGAATATTATCATGTTGCTCAAAAGAACAAATTTTTAGCTCCTTTTAAGTATCCGTGTTAAATTCTTGAAATATTGTTTAAATATGTATGACTGTTATTAAAATCGTTGCAGTGGAATGCTCATATCTTCACAAATTATCGTTTAATCCCATTCCTTGTACCGTGTTATCTAAATCAAACAAAAAATATACCTTTAAGCGAAACCTAATCTAAGCGAAGCCTATTTCTATTTACATATCAATCTATTAAAAAAATGGTTTATTTAATGTAAACTGATAAAATTTATCTCTTTTTAATTCCTTTCCATCCGTATTGATGGGCACAGGAACGCATGTTTTCCATACCAAATCTCATAGATAATGCAATTCTTTTATATTAAATCAAAGTCATGTACTTCTGTCATCCCCGAATGCATTCGGCAAGTGAATGCCATTTCATCAATCACCTTCCAAAACCCCGATCGCAGCCAAAAATGCGTGCCAACTTACGGGGTAACGAAATATCATATATTAACGAAAGACGTAACGCGCATATGCCACACACAGCCCCAGCCACAAGCCAGTTATCTAAGCGGTAGAGAAGCATCCACTTGTCCATTACGGTGTACCACTCTCACCACACACGCTGCCATCGCGCGCAACAACTGCAGGCCCGGCTGTTCGACATGCTTCACATGACAACACAAATATTCAGCTACTATCACGGCACGTTACCCCGGACCGGGGCCTACCTCGGTATAAGCCGGTTGGTGTTTTCATTATCATTACCAACGGTATCTGTCGCGCTGTCTGTAGCGCAAATCAAACACACACGCAGATTCCACCACCCAAACATGTGCGTCCCCGTCATCGAAAGTCCTCGATCGTGTGCACCATATCATCATCACCGGCTGTAGGAAGTTCAAAGAACCATGGTCATGGCAAAAAACATGCGTCAACCCGACCACACGTTCGGATTGATGATCGTGTTGCGCATTTGTCAAACCTGTTTGACTCTTTCCCGATCTTCAGCTCTTCACCATCTTAGCGTGCGCGTCTGGAAATCGCAGAACCGCCGGCACACACCAGCAATAGTATTAAGCACCAAAACGTCTGTGCCAGCGAAAGATGCGGTCTCTCTTATCCCAAAGTGACTGACTTTATCTAATATATTCCCCTTTCACCAATGATTGGGTAAAACGGTACACCGGCGGTGCATTATAGGAAGTTATGTCCTCTATTGGTTGATATCACATTTACATCCGTTTTCTCCTTCCACGTTCGGTGATAGGATCACATGAATTGAACTTTCCGCTCGTGTGCAGAAATGTTTTCTTACCTTCTTCAGCACACACTTTAAGTGACACTCGTGTCTTTGCTAAAGCTACTCAAACTCCTTACTCTCAGACTCGTCCACTGAATAATTCCATTTTACATAACTTGATCTTCAGCTCGGGGATGAGCTTTGTCAGCAACAAGAGTTTAACTTTTGTTACTAAAGATTGGAATTGGGAATACTTCCAAATTGTTGCAGTATTTAATGATAGGATGAACCCTTAACTTTCTTCTTTAACTTCCTTAACCTATAAATTTATCAATAAAGCAATAAATAACAACTAAAACAACAAAATAATGGAAATAAACAGCATACATCCTAATCGATAATATTATAACAAATCACAAATAAAACCCAATTCAAACTACAAAACGTACCCCGAGAAATATGTTTCTGCTAGAATCGAACCCTGCCGCATATATCCGCGCCTTGTTACCATCCGCTCGGTCCACCAAAATTCGGCAGGCAAATCTGGATATAGTGCTCTGCACAATTTTTGCATCCTTCTTGTCACCCGGTAGTGTGTCCATCACAACGAAATCGATCGGCGATTCGGACGATCGTCCAACCTGAAAGGGGAAAAAAACAAAAACATGTTAAAGTGATGAAAATGGTACAGGATTAAATCGGTAAAATAAATAGTAAATGATTTGCAGCAAACTGACGCTCTTCTTTAGCACATAGCTCTAAAATAGATAATCATAAATGAAGCAGATCACAAATAGCATATAATAATTTCGAAATAAAAAAATCACGAGAAAGGCATCTACGCAAACTTCAGACTTAGTGTTGCTTAAAGTCTTAACCCCAAAACAAACTATCTTTAAAATCATTTCAGACACGTGTGATTGTACAATTCGCAAGAGCAAAAATGGACGATTTCTTAATCCTGCTCAGTCGCACACTCAGCACACCCACTCGAAACGCATCATTTTAAGCGTAAGACTGTTTTTCCCCGAGCTTAAGAGATAGTTTGCCACACGCTTTGGCCTTCGCATCATTGGATCGGAGCAGCCCTGTTAGTTTTGTGTTGGCCTGTGCAATGAAAAGCGAAAAAACAACATTTTATGAGCTTAACGATGTTTCATCAAACCGAGCGATACCTTGGTTTTGCAATAAAAATATTACAAATCGTTCAATACTTTATTACATCAATCGTTTTATTGTTGATTTAATAGTTGTGATTAGTGATTTTACACAATTATACATAACAACAGCAGTTACGAGCGATCCGAAATTTTATCATACCCAAGGTCACCAATTTTATTCTTCATTTCATTAATTCTATCAGAAATTTGCTTACTACCCATCCCATCCGTCTGCCAATGGCCATTCGATGAACTAAGAATGACTTCCAACGTGCAATATCGTGACTCTCGCCACAAGGTTTCACTGTTTACCGAATGACACAAAGAAAGTGCAATGCTCCAGTGACCATCGCGGGAAGATGTGCTCATGTATCCATACAAGCTGGAGGAGCGAAGCGTTTGTTCTGCTCTGCGTCTCAAGGACGAACATTCAACCGAGCGAAGGCGCTGAAAAGCATCGTTTTTTCGAGTCTCTGGCTGGGTTGGGCAATCGTGCCAAACCGAAGGCCAACCATGCTCCAGTACAAAGGAAAAGCGAAGGACACTTTATCGCATAGATAGCTGAAGGTTTTCATAATTTTCTGACTTTTCATCATAAACGATAAATCAGAAAGTTCACTGTATGCTATAGAAAAAAGGCTATGAATCATGGGAGATCAATACTGCTCTTTTTACCAGTAGAGATTGACCTTAGGAAATACTCTCATACGCAAAATTAAATATAAATAAATACTCTGTTTACGTTTATCAAATGTAAGCAATTCAATTTCTGCTGTGCTAACATTGATAGTTATATGTGTTAAACTAGATCCAACATTTTGTTAGTTATCTTTTAAGATACTGACACGAGTCTTTTCTTGAGAATTTTAAATCAAAATGTAAAGCATGTAATGGTGATTTAAGGTATGTAATGATAAAGTAATGGTGTAAAGTATAAAACTATCGCTGCCGTTATAAACATTATAAACATCTTTAGACATTCAGGCAAAGTAAATCAAATGGATAAGTATCACCTACCCATCTGCATTTGGTGATTTGTACCCAGCAGTGCATTGTTGTACTGCAATTTCAAGATAACATTTAACGGCCTCAGAAATAAACAACCACCGATAAACATCGAAGTTACACGCATTAAGTCAAGCAATGAACAGATCTCGCTGTCTGCATCTTTTTCAATGAAGAAAAAAAACGCAAAAAAAAGTTATCAAAACCAACCTTGGTAAAATCCGTTCCCCATGCCAGAAAACAAATAAATATTATCGAAAGGGAAACATCAAAAGCCCTTTTGTTTTCCAAACGGTGCAAGCAGCACAGTGCAACATTGTAATTTATTTATTATTATTTTCTTTTTGGCGTCGATCGATAGCATTTGCACGCCTTGTTTTCATTTCTGTACACTGTGAAGAATTGTATACAAGCATACAATCAGATTGTTGTTATATTCGTGACGAACCGGATGTAATGGTGGCCCGTTGCATTGTGAAAGATCATTCCAAATAACTCGAAAAACAAAAATAAATTAAACGCTCCATTAAATCATACGTAATGTTAAATAGTCGTAAACAAATGAATGTTTAAATTCGGCACTAAAATGAAACAAGCTTTCAATTCATCCTACACACACGCCAATCATACTCTGCAACACACACGGTGCCAAACGTGCTCTTTATGTTCCATGCGACATTTCACGCATCAAGCATAGAGAGAAAAAGGCGTGTTTTTTTTTCTTTTTGGCACTCGACATCACTATCAGTAAAATAAATGAGACATTTGATGGGAAGGTAAATGTTACAAAAGCAATAAAAAAATATATATACCAAATGGACATCACAAACCGGCTTCTTTACCGATTGGGTTTTATTTATTTTTTTGTAATCTGAATCACAATAAACTGTAACTTCTTCGGACAGCTCTCACTGTAAAAAGAAACTTCCTCCGTGAAATGTCCCTTTGTAGTGCCGGTTAGGCGTAATGCGCCTGCAGAAAGAAGCCCTACACTCGCTGAAGCCATCGCTAGAGCACATGCTTTGCCGATATGATTAAGCAACTTTACTTGTGAAAAATGTTTGCTTAAGAGCTACCAGGAAAAGATAGCTCAATTCGTATAAGAACCGAATGCAAAGAAACTAGCATGAAGCGATAACGCTTTGTCGATACATGTTTAGGATTATGTTTAGGCACAGTGAGTAAATAAATAATGTTTGAAAATTAAGATTGCACAGTGACTAGCACTAGTTATCAGCAGAAAATATTACTCAAGGTGAGATACAGGGTTTACGAGACGAACTGGCATAGCCGAAGCCATTTCTAGACTATGTACAAGTTGAACTAGAATTTGTTCGGGTAGAGCTGTAATTCTGCTACTTGTTGGAACTTTATGCAAGCTTAAATCTATTCTTGTGAAGCAGTTTTAACCAAGCACACTGAACATTTAATTCACATATTGTTCATTCGTCGAAACACTGTAAAAACTCGAGTTTTAGGTACCTGCTAACGTCTTACCTACAAAAATCTCCGATTTAAATTTTGAAATAAAATTCGATAAGATGAGATTGTTAACAATATTATGATTTGAAGCCATTAAATTTTTGGTCAAATGACAAACACATGAATCTGAAAAACAGCGATTTAGGAAAATAATTCCGCATAATTCCCAACGGCACAACCAAACCTTCAATTCGTAAATGATAATCAAAAATCACGAAACTAGCTTAGCGGTTGCGATAGTTTTGAAAGTCATTCTTTACACCGCACACACCACAAATTTCAAACACTCGTGCAAGTCACAGACAGGAAGGATATAAAAATGTATGCTTATAATTATGCGGAAGTAAAGTGTAGCGAAAATAAGAAGTAGTCGACACTCTATTTTAAAATTATAAACAAAATTACAATGATTGTTCCACTTCCATCGTAATAAATGACGCTTAAGATCAGCACTTTACCACTTCACCTAAACGAAATGGTGATCATTTGCTGCATACATTCATCCATGTTTCTCATTTCCTCATTTTTCAGCCTTTTTCTTCTGCGTAAAACTCTGGCAACGGATTCCCAGCGCGACACTGCGCACCCGGACCGATGGTGTAAAGGTTACACGTACGGAACCAGCCAGCATTAGTCGCGACTGGTTGTCCGTTTACACTTGGGCGCTGTTCGGCAAGGCGTACCAAACGGCACCCGCGGCATGAATAAAAGAGAAAAATACACCGGCAATGAACAGTTAGGCAAAATGTCGCCCCACGACACTGGCCTGAGACCGGGTGCGTTTGTAATGCTACCTTGACGGAGTACGCACACGAGCAGAGCCCGTAGGTACGCCATTTCGCAAAGCGGACGGGGCAAACACACGCGAAAAGTAGAACCAGTTAGCCCGTGTTTCAATGCACCGTGATATGGTGGCGTCAACAATGCGCGGGTGATCTCTCTCTCTCTCTCTCTCTCTCTGTTTGTCTCTCTCAAAGTTCGCTGACTTTTTGATGTGAACTATTTTTACCTTACATACAAAACAATAAGTCACACCGATCGTGCAGTTGTGTGCGAAGTGAACGGCCGGACAGAATGAAATGCAGCAATCCGTACACACGCACACAGTGGAGTTCTTTAAATTTACATCCCAACCTTTTTTTTTTAACTTTCAAGTAAAATATATTTTTTAACATTGAAATGTGTGAAAATAATTTCACACTAGCAGCTATAAGGTGCTGCCCACCAAATAATAAATTTTTATAAAGTTAAGTAGCTATGGACCACATTTATTCAACCACACTGTAAAGTTGGCCATTGCTCTCAGGCCCGGAACTGTAGCAAGAATAGAGAAAACACAGTGAAACAAGTGCAGCGAGTGAGATGTGTGGGGAGAACAGGTCAGAAAACCGTGGCACGGTTTTTAGTTAGCAAGGGATGCAACCTGGGGGGATGAAGTTTTCTTTCCTACTCGCTATTACTCTCTCTCTCTCTATCTCTCTTTTTCTCTCCTTTGTTTCCTCACAACACTACCGTTCCCCACAAAAGTGCAGCGTGAGCGATGATCGAATGGGATAGTAAATGCACCATTGCAGAACCGGTCACATGGTGGTAACACGGACGAGTTGAGTGTTCCCTCATTGGTGTGGGGTTCTACACTTTTTGATATCTCTGTTGCATTTTTTTTTTTCGTACTATCCCTTCGTACGACTCACGTGCGGGCGGACAACATCTTGTGTTACCGGTGACAACAACATTAATGCCCATTATGTGACAGTTACCGCTCGGCACACAACGCACATCACCCATTCACGCACCAGAAGGGTGTGCTTGGTACGGTCGTTAATTCACTTATGAATCATCTTACTTCTTGAGTAAAAATATAAATATTTATTTAATTTATTTATTTATTTTTGATTATGACGGTTTCTTTGCCGTATTGTAAAAATATAAATATGCCAGGGAATTTTTGATGAAAATATTTGGGATGGAGAAGCGACCTTTCATTGAAGCTTAAACATGAATCATGATCGTATCGATGTTGCTTATGTGATCGTCTATTTTCATTCTGCATATATCCATTTATTTTGTAAGATAATTTACAAAACCAAATGAAATTATCCGTTTTTTTAAACAAATATTACAAATTTTTTTACTGAATTCTTTATTTTTACAAAGCATCCCACCATACTACAGTTATCTCATAAATCTCAAAAGATTGTTCCAATTTTTGTAAAAATATAACATTTAATACCTTCAGATACCGTCATAGCATTAGGTATTTCATTTCACTTACTTAACTGCAAGGAACTCAAGCACAAGTACAACTAAGCACGTTGTTTGAATGGTATTGCGCGATAGACAAATCCGCCGTCGAAGGTCAGCGAAGTCACAAATAAACAAGATAGCGTAAAATGCATTCGTACGCGTCGTCTCCATTGTCTCAACCATTCGTCCCACTACAGGCGCAGTCTATTTCCTTAGCAATCATTAAACCGTGAAGCAATAGGTGCAGCAAGCTAGAGTTATATACTCTAATTAGCTGTTGAAGTTCTGTTTTCAGCTTTAACAATCTCCTAACTAAACGTCTAATGATACGTCTTATGAAACGTCTTCATTTTATATCGTATTTGAACTCAAACAAAATTAGCACTTACAATCCAACACCTAGGAAGGAAGATGTCACATTCGTCCAATTCCATAGGATACAGCAAAATTGGAACTTAACAATAAACAATGTTTTGGGGCGGCCCGGTGGTGCATTTGGCAACGGCGCCAGTTCCTAACACGACCGGACCGGGTTCAAATCCCATTCGGACCGTCCCCCCGTAGCACGGTCTGACTAGCCTGCTACGTGGTAAAATTAGTCTAATACGGCCTGGTCCGTTCTAACATACTAAAAAAAAAAAAAAAAAAAATAAACAATGTTTCGCAACTATTTCATCCAATTCCAACTACATGTTCTCGATGGAATGTTCAAGTGTACCACAACCCAAACGCAAGATAATCACTGGAAGTAGATAAGAGAAAAGATTTCTTCACGACAAACAACAAAATCGTAAACACACGCTCATAGTTTAGGGTACGTAACTAGCAAGAGACAGTATGATACAAAAAGAAAGTGTTTCCGGTCCAATGCGATGACACACACTGTGCAAACGTCTGGCGAACGTAACCGGATGCTTCAGTACGTAACGCAGAGGAACCCAACCCATTCCAGCATACAATGGGGTTCTCGGGACGGAAAAGATTTTGCCATCGTTTGCACCGTGCCTTTGATTTACGGGAAATGGTGACATACTTTCATTTACTTTTGGGCCTTTTTTTTAAGATGTTCGGCGAAAGGTATATGCGATTGCTCTGGGTGTGTAGTGTATGTCAGTCTTGACCAAACTGATACATTACACAACCGAATATTTTGCGCACAGCAAAATTACCTTACCTAGCTGTTATGCACGATGTCTGGGCTTTAACGAATACAAAAATTACAAGTACAGCAGCGTAACTTACCTGAAACATATCCGTATCTGGGTCCTCTTTGTACTCTACGATGACGGCCTGATTGCGGGAGAGCGTGTACGATATGGAGTGCTGTTTGGCGTCTAGGATGGCCTGCGACGACTGAGGCGACTGTACGATGTAGTGTTTGGAACGTTTGACGCCATTCGATTCGACGCGTTTGTACAGGACGAACTTTGACCGGCGGCGGCCACGATCGCCCTGTGGTAGAAATCCATTATATCTATCAAAGGGAATGAAATAAAATATATCAGTTAATCGAACTGCCAGATAGTTAACTGTAACAGTCACATACACAAGCACATAACACAAAATCTTCTAAATTACTAGGAGAAAGAAATGTCGTCGAAAGTGTATCATTTTACGCTAACCTCCCAACAAAGTCGTCAAATCTGGAGATTCGCAAAATTCAGGTTAATGTGTGAAACGCCGGACGGAAAAAAAACGCGACGATGATGAGGGTTCACGACTTCATTAGCGAGCATCATTTAGACAGAAAAGGAACGTTTTGCTTTCCGTCTCTCATTCGCAAGCTTCAAACTCGAAGAAATTGTCCAATGAACCGCAGATAACCGCCGTCAGAGACCGTCTCTTCATTAATCTACCTTTTTTTTTTGTTTTGTTTGCACTGATCTTTTGCTGTGCTCATTTCATCGCTCATGGGGCGCGCACGCGAAAAGGAGCTCCATATACCGCAAAAATGGACCTGAAAATGCTATCAAATTACAAACGTTATGCTCGCCGTGGTTTGGCGGGTTTGTGGTGATGGTGCGGAGGTGATGAACAATTAATTTCCCTTCTCCTTTTTTTTGGACCTCTTCCTCAAGTTCTCCTCTCCTCCTCCTTCATTGCCACGATGATTATGCACTGTTTTAAGGTGCTGATTGAAAGAATTTAATTAATCTTGACGCAACTGCTATATTTTTGCTGCTGCTGCTGCTCAAGAAAAAAAAACACTACTCCAAATTGTCACTGACCATGACTGCTATAACCGACGTGATGGATTTAACGATCCGAAGCAACAATACATCTTGCATTGGCACTCGTAACGAACCGCAACGAAAAAAAAACACATTAAACCTCCCAGCACTTTGATACCTGCCGAATGATAATTAATTCGTTACAATCTTCAAGCTACAAGTACCACATCACAATTTGTACTGCAGCTACAGGCAAGCGCAAGTGAAGGCACATATAACAAGCTACGCAAAAGTAAAGCCAATCGGAAGGAATATCTACCCTTCGGAAACCTTGACTTAGAAATTGGCCAACCGTTACACTTGACCAACGCTGGAACGAATCACCAAACAGTGTGCCGAAATGTGGCGCAAAATTTAAAAGAGAGAAAAAACCCGCTCCGAACAACTGTGCATACGAAACAAACGAAAAGTTAACCCGCCACCGAAGAGATATGAGAGTTGGTTATGCGAAGCATATAAAAACCACGGCTACTTCCGCTGTAGTTTTGCCGTTTCCTTCTGAATGTCTACCTTTTCGCTGTACGACGGCGTTCCACGAAATGGTGCTCGGGTGAAACGCGGCAAAAGAAAAAGGCAACACAAGCGCCGTGCAGAACACGACGTACAACAACCGTCAAACGGTCAAGGCTTCTCAAAAAATGTACAGCAAAAAAAAAACACACACCCCAAGCACGGATGGACTCTGCCTTGCTTGCTTCTGCGATCGATTCGCGGACCCAACACAACCAACCACCGCACCAACCTGACGAAGTCGACCAATGTTGACGTTAAACGTCCGCCAAACGAACAGACCAGGCCAGGCCAGTCGCAACTCCGGCATTATCGACCGGATGGGTATACGTTCGACTGTTGGAATATTATTTTTTTTTCTATCCCCCTTTTGCCAGCGCTCGACCAACCGATGATGGACAAAGAAACTGTTAACCCGGCCACGCGGCAAATGACTGCAGGTTTAACCTTCACTGAATGCCCCAGAAACCGAAAGGACCGAACCTTTTTAGCACCTGGCCCTAGAGTTCAGTGTGTGCTGACATCGCAGCGTCGGTAAAAATTTCTCCACAAATTTGCAAATTGTTTTTTTTTTTTTTATTTTCGGTTTTGTTTTCAAACTTGCTCTATTGCTACTCCATATTCTATGCTACATTTCTATATTTTCAGTTTATTTACTTTATTTGTTGCTCCTATTTTTCGCTTTATTGTTCTATTTCCTATTTAATTCCAGTTATATTGTTTTATCACTTTATTTTTTTTCTTTACTTCAATTTTTTCCGGATTCAATGTTTCCTCTTTTTGATACTTCATTTTCTTTTTAAATTTTCTACTTTGAAGTTTACTATACTCCTTTCATGTTCATGTCTTTTCTTAAAAAAATACCAAATTCTCTATCCAAATGTTTGCAAAACCCACTTCAATAAACCACTTGTTTATTAATAACTATTGTGAAATCTATATGCACGTCCATTCGCCAGAACTAGTGCCAAAATGAATAATCGAAAAGCTTACATTATAAATCAATATCCAATCTTAAAAACCACTGCTCAAACATCGTATAAACGATGTACTAAAAATATAATTACCCACTAACCGTTGCGACCTTGTCAACATTGATGATCGCGTTTATACCCAATAAGTTTGTATGACCTCCATAAACAAAAGGTATAAGAACAGATTTCATTGCTTAAGAAATTCACGTTATGTATATCATGGCTTAACAAAATTGATTATCTATATGAGTTACATTATTCATTATCCTTGCCTTACTTAGCAATTGATGCGTGCGCGAGCGGAATTTTGGGCATCAAAAAGTAATGCAAACATTTTGCATTAAATAAAACCATAAGTTTATTGATGATAATTGTATTAATTTAGGTCTTTACACTAAAATAGACTAACAAGTAAATATTTAATTTAATATTAAACATTAAAGAAGCCAATCGGTGAACTTTACGGAGTACAATGGTTCTGAAGCTAAACAGTCAGAACAATTAACACATAAGCCCATCACCTTTTTTACTCATTCCCCAAGCCATGTGTGGCAGAACTGCTTAGCAAATTATCGATCCAGGAAGCCTTCATCAGTGCCACATCATGGGGGTTGTCTGTGATAGGAGGTCATAAACATCATCTATCACATCCTTTCGCGCGACGTAACATGTGACTCGGGGCCCAACACCACACCTCCTACACCACCAGCGTCATTGAAACGTTTACACATAATCACACACCGGCAGCTGGGAGATGTTCCCGATTTTCCCTATTACAAGCAGCCAGCCGACTTCGATCCGAAAGATGCCCAGC
>STHB01034093.1:0-20629 GCA_018908115.1 Anopheles rivulorum
ACGTATGCCGATACTAGAACTGTGGCCTCGTACCACATTACCCGGCCATCGTAGAGGACCGCAATTAAACCTATCACTGCCATTCCATACATCATGGAATCTCGTGTCACGGGCCACCATCTTAGTTGCACGACCTAGTTGCAGATCAAGAATGATAGTTTTGACGAATGTGATCCATGATTAGCGACTAAAGGGAAGATCCTTACCTGGCCACCTAAGAGTCCACAAACGGCCGGTACGGCTAGAATATTAAACACAGCCGATCCTACAACGGCGCCTACACCAAGATCACCCTTCGTGACGAACGTGCCTACGCAATTGATGAACAACTCCGGGCTAGAGGAAGCTGCCGCCATAAACGTTGCACCCGCGACATCTTCCTTTACCTGTAGCTCTGCGTTCGACAATGGTAATAAGAAAGAAAGATCGATCTTTAGCATCTCCGGAATACTCATAGCCACCAAAGAGATTTTGTTATTTACTTTTACACATCAGCTCGATCGCGGGAACAAAGTAGTCATCGCACACGATAGCAAGCAGCCAGAAGCAGTAGCAGGCGATAACCACGTGCACCAGTATCCAACCGTGTCGACGATCTTCGCGCGTAAATCCATCAGACGGAAATTCAAAGATGGCGGCCGGTGTACAGTTGCGTGCAGTATCCGTACGGTCGGTGGCATTGGTAACTCCGTCCACCGGTGTAACGCTGGTGGTCAGCTCAGGTGGAAGCGTTCCGTTTAACAGATCTAACAGCTCTACTTCACTTTGGGGAATGGTTAGCAGCCTTCGCGCACCAACAGCACCGTCGTCCACTGCTGGTCGGACGCCATAATTGCTATCTTTGCTGCTACCGCTAGGCGCTAGGGCAAGATTGAACACGTGCAACGAACCTAGGCACAGCACAAACAACACACGCAGTACAAACGCAACGCGGATGCGACGATTGCGAATGCCACAGAACGAACTTTCGTTTAACGTTTTAGTCCCAGGTTTTACCATCTCACGAGCCGCTCAGTCGGGGATGATGGGTATGCGTTTCGTTCAATGTCCTTGACCGGGTTCTGAACTAACTTAACTTGTTCTGCCGAGAGAGCGTCACTAAAAGCGTTCGATTCTTGGCACGGGTTCGTCCGCTTGCACCGTGCTGCAGCGTATCTTTCGGAAACTGTCCAAGCTACTTGTCACAGCACGCAACCACTGCTGGTGGATAAAGAAAGTCAATCTGCCCGTTCCGGTGCGCTTTTATAGTTCCGCATTTCTCAATACATTGTGTGCGGCAATCTGAGCAGCATCTGTCCTGCTCGGACGCGCTCCGTACCCTGGACGGGACCGATACCGACAGGTCAAGATGCGGATGTTGTCGGATCGGTAAGCAGCGCTGTTGTTTGCGGTGCAGTACGCGCTGTGAGTGTGCTGTGGCCATCATAAATCAACAACCACATTCATCCTAGCTTCGCTACACGACTACACCCCACCGAGTGCACCGTGGTCCCTTTTTCCATGGCAGATTCGGTCAACTTGGGCGCGGAAGAGATAAGCGTCAGAAATGCAACCACGCTCATCCGTTTGAGTAGTTGCAGCGATGGATGCTGCTCTGCTGTACAGCCGTTTCTACCTTTGTAGGTGTACCTCATTTTTAAAATCAAGCCAATTAATCATTGAGATTGATTTTGAACGTATAAAAGTGAAGCATAGATAAGCGTCAACTCTCCCAATTTTAATATTAACAGGTGTGATTCTCCACGTCCTTAATGGTTGGCTTCGTACGGCGGCACATCATCTTCAATATTTGCTCGACAGTGATAGAGCTTTCGTTTGCACATTTGTGTGCATACTGGCAAAGAACGAAAAGCGAGAGAGAGAGAGAGAGATGGAGTGTAACTAACACCACCTAACAGGCAAAGGAAAATTACGGCAACGTGGCACAATTTTGTTGAAGTTTACCATTCTAGCCATTTCACGCACACGTGCGTGTTTGAGCGAACCGTTGGCGATCATCTGTTTCGCAAGCGTGCACCGTACAGAGTGGTTGTTGTATCAACATCCTGGAACTATTTCAAATATCGGCGCCATGTTGTTGATATTTGTTCCAGCGAGCTATAAGAATGCTTTCAGGGTTTTTATATGCACGCTATATAAATGGACACTTTTTTCGTATCTTAGGAACGTAACATGTATTTCTGTATATTCATAATTCACTACTAGTTTTGGGAAACACACACGCACACACACACAAAACTCTGTGTTAATTGTTTTTTTCATAATGGTTTTTTGTCTATGTTTTGATACACGCGCAAATATGTTCTCTTTTGAAGAGATCGTACAATTAAACGGAATGAAAGTGCGCGGTCACGACAGATCGATAGAGCCTGTCACCGGTGCCAGATGCGGAAGATTCATCATGGAAGGCGTTTCGGTGATGGAGGTTTACAATATTTACAACAGATCAACACTCTAAATCGCGCTTCTACAAGGCTCGCTCGCGGATCAACGTTTCACCGCATGCGCACGACGTTGGGGATTTCGAGGAGCTCAAGTGCTAACAACTACGTGACGCGGTACACGTGCAGTACATTTCATCCAAGACGTTCCACCATTTGCCTTTCTTTTTGGTTTTGTGTGAAGAAGGAAGTTGTGGGTTTCTACTGCGGGAAAAAGCTGTTGGGAAATACTGTTGCTCTTCACAACACCGTCGCTGCTGGTGTGGTGTGTCGCTGCACAAAATTATTGACCGTTCATGTGTCATATCTACGAACCAATTCCTTGTCGTGTGAATCGTTTCCCGATTCGCATCCATTCCATGTCCAATCCATTAACTCCACTAATTTTGTCTAGCTGTGTATCGCGGTACACCCTGGTACCCTTTGCGTAGAAGGTGTGCCGGCTTATGCTCTTAAACTATACAAATATTTATCCTTTGGTAGCTCTCGTACCACTCAATTCTGTCTAGCATCTACGTTTAACATGTCGGTAGTATTGTAACTCATTCTCTCGAAGGTAACACTCTTTTACAAACTAGTAACAAACCGACGGGCTTCACGTTCCGCTTAAGTTGTTTCGTCGTACAACAATGGAATGCTTGAGTGATCTATGCAAAATGGGTCCTTAAGATACATTAATTCAGATGCAGAGCAGGTGTGATAAATGTGATGTGATCTATTTACCATCGGTAATCATCAAAATCATATGGAAAATTTGGTATAGCCGTATTGTATCTTACAGATTTCAGCTCGTACCGAGCAGTAAGAGCAGTGTGAAGAAAAATACAGATGATAAGGGCCAACACGAGAGAGCAAACCCGTACCATCCACAGAAAGAGACAGTGAGAGAGAGAGAGCATTGGTCAAACATTTAAATTGGTCTTCTTACGGCCAGCTAGCGCTTTCAAATCATGCAAATAATCACCCGTTGCAGGGTTGCTCCGTATTGGAGCGCGGAACGAAGGCACGTTTCGCTTTCTCTTTCACCGTGTGAGGAGAAAATTCTTAGGGCCAAGCAGGTCCCCTGCTGGCGAATCCGATTGACACAGGTGGTGCTTTTTCCTATGCCTTAATACGTTAATCTATCCTTTTGATTGTTTCTGCCGACAACACAAAACACGCTAGAACAACCGTACACGCACCCGTTCGCCCGTGTGCCTACGCTGGCTCACCGTCCGCAGGTCGGCAGGTTGACGCGGAAGAACACGTTCAGCTCGATCAGGCTGGCCAGGATGAGGAACACAGCGTACATGATAAGGCAGGCGTTACCGACCCGCCGGTCCAGCTTGAACTTGTTCAGTGAGAACGCGATGTACAGCATCAGCAGCGTCGATAGCAGCGAGATGGCCGAATACTCCAGCCCTGCCGAGTTGATACCGACCCAATGGTGGCCCGGTTCGATCGGTGAGAATGCTGCCTTGATAAACCACGGCAGACCGAGACAGAGCAGTATATCGAACGTGTTCGAGCCGATGGAGTTGCTGATACCCATCGAACCGTGACCTACGAATGAGATGGCAAGAGTTAGATGCGTGCCATTGTGCCCACCGGAATTGCACCCCCGGTTACTAACCCTGCTTTGCGACTATTACACTGGAGACAGCTTCTGGCACGCTCGTTCCCGCAGCCAAAAACGTGATGCCCATTACGGAGTCCGGTATCTTGAGCGTATCACCTGCCATGGAAAGGGGAATAGCAGATTCAACGGATTAGCTCATTGATTATGGGGAGCGGTGGGCTAAGGGCCTGTTGGACACGGGCTCCGGACGGACGTAAACCCATCATTATCTGATAACTTCTTTCTTACTTGTGCTGCACAGCGTTACAGAGCATTCCTTATCGACCACGCTAATCAGGCGTGCTGATGATAGGCAACATGCAGAACTTCTTCTTGTGCGGTGGTGATTGTACATTTTACCGCACTACGCCGTACGGACTATTACGAGCACTATGTGTTTACCAGGCCTGGGGGTGAGTTTAGCGCCCGACGTCATAAGTTGTTTTTGTTAGTGCGGAAGTGAGAAAACTGACGGCAAGGTAGTGTGTGTTCCATAACTTATAATCAGTAAACTGCTCGTACGGTACGGTTCGGCAAAGCATTAACACGAATGTTTTGGGCCTTGTTTGGCTTAACTACCTCTTGGGTCATGTCCGACAAATAAGAGCTTAGTAGAGTTATTTTAGTCTAATTGCCGGATATTCCGTCATAGTATCTACTCTCGCTTCTGGGGAAAATTTCAGACAGTAGCCTTATTTTGGCCTCCCGACAGCAGCCAGACATTAGCGTAAAGTGTAGCAAAATCGAAAAATGAAGATCGAGAGTAAAATTATCTCTTCGTTTCGTCTGGAGATTGAAACAATCGCCCAAACAGTGGAGAAGTATCAGGAAATTGCACTTTACTTTATGAAAGTGTCCGGTACTTGCTGATAGAAATTTCTCAGAAGCAGCGTCTGAAGTTTACTATGAAAAATTCTCCTCTGTTTGTTTAAAGATAATGATTTACCATCGATCGTCATTCCTTCACCAACAGAACTTAAAAAACCTCTCAAATGGAGAAAAAATGAGGTATGTTCATAATTACAACAATTGATCACCAAAGTTACGATCATCAAAGCTTCTTATTTTGCCCATCAGCTTCTTCGTATCCATCGTCCGTAGGGCCCTTTACCGGTCTAATTCAATATAGCCTCACAACTCACCAATAATCGTTATCATCCATGCGACGACGTACGACAGCGAACCGATCCACACGATGCACATGATAAACGTCAGCGGGAACCAATTCCGGAAGCGCGGCTTCTCACAGTTCGGTATGGTGAACATAAACAACAGATGGATTGGCCATGTGATGATCCACGAGAACTGCCTGAACGCACTCTTGCCGAGCGGATACTTCAGCAGCTTAAACTCATCCTCATCCTCTGCCGCTGCGCTGGCACCATCCGGATTAGGTCCGTCGCCAGCAACATCAGTCCCATCGCTAACGTTGGTGCCACTTTCAAGCGCTCTAACGACGGCCTCCGCCACCGGTCCCGGTGTACCGTGTCCGTTCTCACCGCTCCATTCCTTTAGGGGCAAGGCACCAGTCGTCGTTTCCTTCTGATCTACACCATTGCCCTTGTCCGGTTCCTGTACCGGCGGTGTGGCAGGGCTGGGCGGTGGCGGAGGTCGCTCTGGAACACTCTCATCGCCCTCCGCTGACGATGGGTCAATGGAGGTACTGGCGCTTGTCTTGTTCGTTTCGAGATCCGTCGTTGCGGTCGCCATTGCCGCCCGCTCCGGCACACGCAAGTCGATCGATGCGAATGGCTTAATTTGCATTTCGACGTCCGCCCCGGTACCGGCCATGGCTGGTGACGTCAATTCCGCGGGTGCATCGATATGGGCCACATTCTTCAAGTTTCCGTTCTGCTGGAAGTGTCCAATGCGCAGCGGAGTGCGCGCCTCAATTGCCTCTAAATTGATTGGTTCGTTGTCGTCGTCACCGTCGCAAACATCAGCCGTTATGGGTTGGGTTGATCGTGCAAATCATCAAACGGTCACCACAAAACGAACCCGGGTGCGGTAAGGAATGGAACAGAAACAAAAGATTTATCATTAGCTGTTGGGTAAGCGTTGCTAATGTTGCTAGTGTGGTGCGGTGTTTTGCCTTCCCAAACTAACCCAACGCTAGTGGCTAACACTACCTTGCGTACGGCTGGATTCGGACTTGAGGCTGCTGGAGGTATCATGGGATCTTCGCTTTCGGGCGTGCTTCAGACCACCTACGTACGGTGCGTAAACGTGTGGGAAGAAAATGTGTATGTGCATCAGTGAATAATAGAACCTCCACCCAATCGTTAGCAACATTAACCATAACTCTTATTTGGGTCACCCGAAATATTTATTTATTATTTAAACAGGAGTATGGAGTCGTTTCAAACAGCATAGTTTTTGATCCATACAACATTAAGTGATCTACGCTTTATAACAGCTGCAATTTGGCATATGCAATGGAACGCCGATTATCCGTGCTTATTGGGGCCGGATAAGCGGATGTCTGCGATAGTAGGAACATCTCCTTTTGTTGGTAATAATTATTGTATAATGCATGATGGATGAGAGCTAGGTTTGTATTTTGCTATGGTTTAATATTTCAAAAGAGATTTGTAAGTTTTGTTCCAACTAGAGGATCTATTTTTTACCGTTATCGGTTTTGCAGTAAATATGTCAACACATCTTTGGTCAACTGTCATTTACGAGCTGCACGGATAATCCGCCAGCCGGCTAAAAAGCCGGACTATTGGCGTTCAAACTGTACATAGTGTAGCTTCAATGTTATCATCGATACAAACTATGCACATCACCATTTGTTGGCAAGTAAATTCCTTAAATTATTTACAATACAAATGCGGAAACATTTTTAAACAAAAGAATATTTAAGAAACGTTTTGCTACATGAAATGATTCCGGTTTTTATATCTTATTACCCCGGGTATCTCCGTTTAGTTGTCGTTTCGATATTGTACAAACATGTTAGTATCAGCACACCATAACCCTGGCATCACACTCACCTCTGGCACACTTTTGAAACGATTTGTCGTAGTACATCACGGCGATGTACACGATGTAGAGCAGCACCAATATCAGCGCCTCGTACCACTCGACTCGTTCGTCATGGATAATGCAAATCAAAATGGCTACCGTGATACCGTAGGCCAGGCAGTCTCTCGTCAGCGGCCACCAATCCAGTGGCACTACCTGAGGGCAAATTAATTAAATAATAAAAGCTTACTCTTTCGCACAAGCACGCGCGCGCACGCTCTTTCTTCTCCAGCTTTTCACCGTCAGTTTGTATTGTATTGAAAATTAGTGCACATTACCATGCCGGCGCCGATCCCACAGCAGGCGGCCACAGCCAGGATATTGAAGACGGCGGAGCCTACGATGGTGCCAACGCCAATGTCACCTTCGGTGATAAACGTGCCGATCACGTTGACGAACAGCTCGGGAGCGGAGGTGGCCGCCGCCATGAATGTGGCCCCCGCCACATCATTTGACATGTTTAGCGCTGTTCGGCCAGGGAGGAGAAGGATACGTATACGAATTGCAATGTAGTTTGATCGTCAGCAAGGCCTTGCATACTTTCCTCAATTTAATTAAAATCTCCCAACCTACCCAAACGGTATGACTAATGAACAAGACGACAGGGACTTACCTTGGCAAATCTTTTCAACGGCAGGTACAAAATACTTATCACAAACTACGGCCAAAGCTACAAATAAATATAAACTAGCGATTGCATGTAACACTACTGCCCCATTCTGGCGCTGCTCCTCGGTGAACAGGTCCCGGGGAAAGTCATCGATGGCGGGTTGTGTGCAGTTCATCCCTGTTGGAATATGTGAACAGAATGCAATATTAAGTACGTCTTTGATTAGTAAAATGGCACTCAAATGGATTAAGTTTTTGAGCACTTTTGCTTCGTCGTATATTATTTGGTATGATATTAGCGCTTAAATATTTTGTCCTAATAATATCGCCAAATTAAATACCAATACTGAGTTGATGAATGGGTATCGCGCTGTAATTGATATTTCCTGCACAATTGATGCTATAAAGCGTCGTGTACTACATACAGGCAGGAATAATGTAACATAACAAAACTCGTGATAAGCAAGTGGCTTAATTTCTGAAGAATTCATCGAGCCTAATAACAGCTTTGGTAGCTGTAAAATGATCGTACCTTTAGCCGCTACACGGTAGCTACATGGAGCTTAATTCTCTGCAGACCACCGGAGGTGATGTACAGTACGCTTCAACGTCACCACAAATTTTTAATGGTTCCCCAAGCGTGGTGTCTTTCAGTTTAATTGAAACAAATAGTAATCGTTCCGCCACTCCCTCCCCCACCCCCCTCCCGCCTCTCACCTCTTTTTAACCCTTTGCCCTCAAACTTCGTGCGTAATCGGCCAGCAAGCAGCTAGGCGTTAGCAGTTGAGCGTCTTAATTTTTCTTCCCGTTCGACATAGCGCCATTTGACGCAAATCTTTCTATCGTGTGATATGTGACCGAAGACGGTTAAAGATGGTTCTTTTTCATACGATTAATTAACTTCGTTGCGAAATGTACTAGATCCAGGGATGGTGACTCTGTTAGCAACATAAGCTGCTGGATGTCACACTCTCGCGCATGTATGCACCAACCACCAATTTATTGATCAATCAAAAGCAAAAGATCTCTCTTGTCTTTTTCCTTTTAGTTGTACAACTAACAATAATAAATTTTATATATATTTTTGTAGTGCTCTCTATGACACAAGATCTAGCTACAGAAGATACAAGAAGTAGTAGCAAATGCTAATAGGAAAATAATTTCCACTTTGATATTAGGACGGCCGTGTTTTGAACCGTGGCATAATCACATCGCATCTATTATTTAATTCATCGTTAAATTTTTAACTTCTCAAAAACATAAAAAATCCTCCAGCCCAACAATAATCAAACGGCTGAATCAATTTCTTCAAAAAAAAAATCCTCATAAATATGAATTAACTCTTTAACCATTTCCCACGTTTAGGCTAACCGCATTCAGCGCATTGATATGATTAGTATATTTTTACATACCTAAACGCCCCAGCGGCACCGTCTTGCCACCACTGACAACCAGGGCAAGTGATTCGTGCGACCACATTTAATTGGTTCAACTGCAATGCACTGGTTGTCGCACATGTCCATCATCTTTTAATTGTTATGATGTTTGCAACGTCAGATGCAAATGCGAATTGCGTTTACGTCGCGGAATGAAATTATTCGCAGTTTACATAGTGGATCGCGTTGAAGTCGTTTTGCGTTGATGCTGCATTGCATTTCGACATTATTCGTTTAAGGAATTATTAGGCAGTTAAGATGGAAATAATTTAATTTTCCAACCTTATGATAAGTGGCGATTGCAGAAATGTTGCTCAATGCAGTACATTATTCCCATAGAATCTATTTAAAAAGAATGTAATTAAAGCACTTACCATCAGTCATAAATCTTTTAACAACGATTCTCTCAACACAACCTTATTAATAAATCAAACAAAGCCCATCATTAGATTGCAAAAATCATCCCTGAACCGTCAGCACTGCATGATAGGTTTCTTCCGGTTCCGTATTTGTTTTCTGTCAAGCTTTGCAAATTACTATCGCTGCTGGATCTTCTGATAGGAAATTTACACCACTAGATATGGTTTCCTGACAGTTGCATTAAGGGAAACCATCTAAATCATTCCTCCGTTTCGCGCTAGATTACCGACAATCACGCACATTCTTTATTCAGCGGCTGTCAGAACGTTGACTTAAGAACGCTATCTTTATTTCGCCGCTAATAACTGGTACTTGGTACCGGATGCGTCGCGTAGAGCAAACCATTCAACTGTGCTGCTGTCACAAAGTTCCGGGGAAACAACTTTTATAAGTGTTGCGTGTGAGTGATGCACAACATTAAAATTGATCCTTCCAGCAACGTTACATAGTTGCATTACAAAATACATCGCGACGAATATATTTGTAGGCAAAATGTCTTAGTTATAGTTAAAATATTTATTTTTTATTATAGTTGGTTGTTAAAAAACTATTTTTTTTTATTTTGATTAACATTATTTAAATATTTTTGAAAATCGAAAATATCAAAGAAACAATCATTTGATTAAATTTATTTAATGAATTATTTTGAAAATTTTGTTTTCCTCGTTTATGGTGATCTTTTTTTATACATAAGCAAAAAAATATAAAGACTCAGCTTGAATTATACTGATTACTTAAACTGAAGTAATTATACTTATTACTTAAACTGAAGGATTTGATCTGACTGTTATACACGATTCTATTCATACTGAAATATTGACATTAAACATACAAAGCAGCAAAGAATCCTCATTGTTACTTTTTTATGTATACAGCTCAGTTTAATCTGTTTGTGTTTATGTACCAATCAACTAACCAAAACCAAACAATTAGTAAAATATTGATCTGGCCAAACTGTGGCAACGACCTCTCTGGGCGTAAGTGAACAGTAGTTTTTATTTCGTGAAACCTCACCCCAAAGTTTTGGAGTATCATGTTCACTTCTAGCCGTCACTTCATCATCCCAGCACATATATGTTCCTAAATGTTGCACCCATTCAATCAAGCCCGTGCCGTATCAAAAGGTGACGCCAGATATTTACAACCTTAAAAAAGGGGTGCGTTTTGTTGACCAAAGCGGAATGACGCCGTGATCGCGCTTGTTGTTGTTGACAATGATGATGTTTTACAAACAAACAGTCCGGGTTGACGAACACATATCGTCCACATCTTGTGCACGTGTGTAAGTATTTTGTAGTACATGAGGATATTAGCCATGGCGGTTCTTATTTTGATCGAACAATCAAACATGTGTAAACTGGTCATGTATTTAAGCCTGAATTTAGACTAGACGTTTCTTAATATCGATTTAAAATATGTAAATAAAATTTGCATAATACGTTTGTTTGATAACCCTCAACATGTAATCCAACGAGGTTATTCCATTGTCATTAATCTTTGTCGTTAGATAAGCTACATTCTTACCCAGAATCATTTGGCACAAGCAAAAGTATAGATTTAAACAAAAACACCTATGCGCAAAGCATAAACATTGAGCAACATTGTTGCAAACTTCCCGCGCTGCAACATTGTAGTGAGACATGGGAAGAAGCGAAAAAAAAACTGCAAACCGCACACAAACGCCAGCAGATAAATTACAAAAGCTTCCTATGGCATAGAGAACAGGGAATTCGTCATTGTCAACCGCCGGTACAAATATACACATATACACACGGCAAGACTACGATCGTACACACCCGTTCAGATCGGTGTTGTTTAATCAAATGATTGATCTGACACATACTACCGCTCGATACAATGGGCGAAGTGGTGTTGGTTTCAGAATGGAACCAAACAAACGAAATAACAGGAAGAAGATGCATGAGGAGTAGTTGTAAAAAATATAAATACACTCGCTATCTTACACTCGATGGCACGTGCTACGAACTCGAATACTGTCCATTAACCCTTCCAATTCTCACATGGTGTTAGCATATTTAATCACAAATGTGCTTAGCAACATGTTTAGTAAACATTCAATTGTTGGATCCATCTCACTAACCATCTCGCTCTAACTCTCTTTCTCTCTCTCTCTCGCTTAAAATATTATCATAATTGGAAGATAATTGTTCGTGCTAATATGATCCTTTGGCGATACAAAAAATGTGTCAACTACAAAATACAACATCATCCATAACATGTAAACGTCATCGATTCTTTCTCTTTCACTAGTGGTAGTTGATCGCCGTAAGGTAAAAAACTTACTACCACATAACCACTCGCCGTCTCTCGTCTCGAAGAGACTCTTCCTTCGCACACTACAACGTGCAATTGGTTTAGCTCATTGATTCTGATCGTGGGATCTTCTCACACCACTGCGCAAGGTCGAACAACAAGTAACGACGTAGGTTTCGACGATGACGCCGACAACGGCACCCGGGTGACCGAACGTTTTGCTATCGATCCGAAATGATCGCCTGGGAATGGTCGGAACTAAATAGCAGATGATGATCGGCTTTCGGTTGAAACGGACGGACGCACAGGACGGCATTAATTATACGGTGTGCGCTTGCACTACTACCATTCACTTTCTCCCTCTCTCCTTCCTTCATTTTGTTGCCTCTCTGTCTATCTCCCTCCATTTCCATTTCCAACTGCACAGCTGACAGCATGCCATGTGCCAGAACTTCTAATCGGACCGGGTCAATCAGCAGATTATTGAATGCTAATTGTTAGCGGTGGAAGCGAGCAGTTTTTTCTCGTTTTATTATTGTTTGTTTCTTTTTTATTTTGCGAACTACGGCAGTTGTTTTTTTGTATGGCTTCTGATAGCCCCGGCCGGCATTGAAACGGAAGTTAGGTCGTAGCGGAACGTGCATACGTTACTTCCCATTCGGCAAGGTAGTAGTGTATCGATAACGCTGCAAAACGCACCGTATTTGTCGGTACAAAACTGTTCACTGCAAGTGTGACAGCATCCATTTTCAGAATGGCGAGTGATACGGCAGGGGTCAAATGAATTTCTCGCTCACTATATACTCATGATTATTTTCGGTTGTGAAATTCCGTTTCGCCATGAATCGAGGTCAATTGTTTTCTGAAAAATAAAATGGCAAATATAGATTGCATTAGGAGCCGTAAATGGCAGACGCAACAACATAATTATAAATTGAATGTTTTTAAAACTGTTTTGATGTTTATATTAAATATAAACAATTTTTGAAAGAGTGCTTGAAATTAAATTTACGTATGTTTGGATAGAAACGAGTTATGAAGATAAATAAGAGTTCAGTTATGTATGTTTTTAAATACATATGCAACTAGTCCTTTTTTAAAGATCAATTAATTATTTCATACAATGCTGTATAACAAAAAAATAGAAACGGTTTTGACATAAGCATATATTATAATTATTCCATTATGTGAGTGTTGCCAAACAGACTCAACTCCTTTGTAATTGAATAATTTAACCAGTATTACAAATTGTTCTATCTTTAAAAGTTTAAGCTATTGGAGTTGACTGTTTGGTTCTTATCATCTTGAAATTTCCAGAGAATAGTTTGATGAGTCGACTTATGTTCAACAAAAACTTATCATTATCCAGTTAGTGTTTAATGCATTTTACGAACAACCAGGCGTCTCCATGAAACTCCTGTCCGTTGGTAACCTTTACCGCAGCCAGTGAGTCATGATTTTTTTTTCAAATTGATCAGTTCTCAAACTAGAAACAACTATTTTTAACGCTCCTTGCGAATTGTGCTGTAGGTCATGTCAAACCGCGCAATATTCTTTGAAAAGCATACGTTAAATGGTAAAAGCATTTGTAAGCTCATAAAATTTATATTAACTGACCCAGAAGAGCGATCCCACTGGTCCAAAACCAACGAGCAGTACCAGTTCCAATCTATCATGACAAGATGCAGGACGGCGCTCGCAAACAGAACGTGCTTGATGCTGCTCGCGGCCAATGGCAGTCAAAACTCTGATCTAGCTGAGCCAACATCTCACCACCATCGTACCAAAAAAAGTGTAAGCACTTCTTTACCAAACTCTCTTCACGTGACCCACAACCTGAGACTGGGTGAATGTTTAACGAAATTAATTGAATCTTATTGTGAAGAAATTGTGGAGCATTATTTATCAAATAAAACTGCCGCTCCGGGCTACCCTGGCCAGCAGTAGCATGTGGTTGTGTGCACTCCTTTCCCTGCCCAGCACGAACTACGTTCAATGAACGGTACGAGAAGCATTGCTAGAGATACGCGCAAGGTGCCGCTTGATCGTTTTCGGGCAACGGGAAGCATCGAGCTCTAGATGGAACTTGTAAGCAGTTAGTACGGCAAGCCACACCAGCTTTCTGGCAAAGGTAGTGAATTCGAATTCTTCAATGTGATCATATTTAGATGAGATTTTAACCTGCATAATTTGCAGAAATTATTCTATTTTATTTGTTTAGTGGTGATAAAAAAAATAGAAAGATGGTTCAGGAAAGCGAAATATTAAAATTGATTTAATAATTAATTTTAAAATTTAACGTAATTCATTAAGACAAGGAAACACTGTTTATACATTTTCAAATCACTTTCTTATCATACACGCTTCAAACATCACTCACTCATACAACATCAATGACGTGTTTTTGACGCTGTATCTACCGTTTGTTTATATTTTGTTTGTTATGTTGGTTCTTTCCTGTCTGTTTGAAAAAACATGCCGCAACCGAGCTGATCAACGTTACACAACGGTCAATTTGAGACGAGTTTTCTGACAAGCACATATACTAACTCACAGCTAAGAAACGACCAATGATCACTAGCTGTCACTTAGCTTGTTTTGACATCCGGTGTCAAAATTGAATCTTTTCAAACTAGCTGCCAGGCTAGTTGCTTCCTAGAGTGCAGCCATATTTTTTATAAATTGTTATTTGTGTACTGTTTATTTTAAAAAACGCGTTAGGAGCTGTTTTTGTCGCTGCATTGTCTACAATAACTTGACAAGAAAAAATGCTTCCATCATCATTTCATCCCATGTATAACTCCTTCCATGATCGGACGGATATATGCAGCGTTGTGCAAACGGGATCACAATCACAAAAAATCACACACACACACACACATACACATGGACACTCGCGAAGGTGCTACGGGGGAAAAGGGTGACGTTGAAAACGGCAACCAACCGAATCACATTCATAGCCGATTGTGGCCCGGTGTTGTGTGCGTTAGATTCGGATCACGACGACGTTACCGGGGCTGGTTAGGCTGGTTTGTGACCACTTTATTCTTCAATCTTCCCATTTTCTTAAATTAAGTGCCATATTCTTCTCTATGATTATCCATAATGCCTCTTATCCGTCGACGGTTTCGTCCGATATCGTCCGCAAGGCGAGATGCCGTCCAGTGGACGCTGGTGCTCGCCGGTGCAAACTCGCTAGCACATAAATTCAACCCTGTGGACACACTTGCTGCGGGGTTTTGATTCGAATTTCGTTACCCGTTTAAGTGAAACACGAATGGTGTGGATGCAGAACTCTTTGTGCCTGTAACATGCGGTATTTGATCTAATCGAACGAAGCAATATTAATCACAAAACGGTCTTTCATTGCAAGTCGAATTGTGCTTGTCATATTAAACACAAGATTTCTTGTTGATTCGGGCCTTTTTTACTAGTATTTGACTAATTGCTGTGCCGCTCCTTGCTGATCACTTAACACCACAACACCACATGGCATTTTTTTCACACTTAACACTTAACCGAAATGTAGCACCAATTCATGATGAAAAATAGTAATTTAACTCAACCAAATGATTTGTATCAACCAAGAAGTATCCTTCAACCGAGGTAAAGAGTATCGTTCGCTAACCATTGCTACGCGCGAGTCCCCAGTAGTCCGATTCGTCCATGTTGATTAAATCACAGTCAAATTCCAACTGAACTACTGATTCCGATTTGCGCTTATGTATAGCCCGGCTGCGAAAAGTGTGGCCTCTATCCAGGCGAAAAAAAGACAAACAATATCAACAACGAAACACTTTATGTATATCCGTATACATACTCCCGGGTCGGTCGCTTCTGGTGACACAAAGTCAATGGCGTAATGACAACCGGCAGCAACGATGCTGTCCGCTTCGGCTAACTTTCATTGGCAAATGCGGAGCAATGCTACGGGTGGGAGGAAGTACTAACTTCAACACTCACTCGCAGCATCACATGGGCGATAGGCCAAACATTTCAGCCCACTGTGCGTCCAATTGCTGCCTGTAGGTGCGTGTGTACGTGTGCGCCATGCATTGGACGGCACTCTCACACCAAATGAGAGCCGATCGGCATATTGGAGATTGTTGTCAATTGTATTGTGCTCCCAGCATTCATCATCTACACCGTGGCCCTATTAGATACCCCTCACCCACTACCAAATGCTTCTATAGCGAGCGCCATTTCTATTGTGTCTCGAGTGTGTCCGAATTAACATACGCGCAAGAACGAGACATCTCCTGTAGAGCGCTGATCGGTTCGTAAATTGACGTTTGCGAGAGTACGACAAAGATCGCGATCGAAACGGGAACATGAATGAGGAACACACAGCGCTTGGTCTTGAAAGAATCAATGTGTTAAATACACGCAGCTTATGCTGCTTACAAGTTGAAGATACACAAGAATAACGGTTTTTTCCATAAATGTGAGCAAAATGAAGCAAAAAAAATACTGCAAGGTAATGCGGATCACGTTCACCTGAAGGAGACGCATGATCTTTTACGAACTTATTATTGCAATATCTGGAAATTAATATAGATAAGTAATAGGTAAAAATTTCATTCCAGTGTAACCATGGTCCCGGCTATCTCTTTCAGCTGGGGATTACTTATCCATTGTGATAATTTCAATTAAACATTCCATATTTTGATTTACGAAGTCCAAACGCGAATTCAAAAAGGTGATCGATAGAACTTTGCTTTGTGACATTTACGCAAAAAAAACTCCTGTGAAGCTACATATAGCCCGTTGATTTTTTATAAACTAATAAGAGCAAACAAGTGCATTTCCATAATCTTTTACATTTGTAGATTTTTGAATTTCAGCCATTTTTTTATTTGAAAACGATTTTTCGAGTTTGTCTTTACAAACCCTGAACTTTTCGAGCAGTTTGCTCTTGTGCTTGACCATCTGCTCGAACAACAAACGCTGACATTTATCAATAACGCGCGTGTTTTTTTGTATTGTTCCCGGAATCATTACAGAAACTTTGTGATTTCATTGTTAAACACGTTATAAATATTACGATGAATTTCTCATTCGGAACACCCACAACTACAACTGCTTCAACGGGTGGTTTTACTCTCGGTGCTCCTGCTACCAGCACTGCTACGAGCGGTTTTTCCTTTGGGACAGCACCAACTTTCGGAGCAACCGGTGGATCCGTACCAGCACCGACTCTATCGCTTAATCCTTCGGCCGCAACCACAACAGCACCAACTGTTGGTGGACTAGGAACGCTTTCGTTTGGTGCATCACTTGGCGGTACTGGTACTGCCGCTACGGCTGCGTCTACTGCACCAACGGGCACAACGGCAGCGTTACCTACTTTTGGTTCACTGGGAGGCACACCACAGCTGGGTGCGGGATTGTCAGCAACAACGCCCAATCTAGCACCGGTCAATGCTAACCAACCCCCCACCGGTATTGTAGCTACTGGTATCGCTCCGCTTGGTGGATCTCTTGCTACGCCAGCCCCAACAACAACCGCAGCAGCATCAGCTCCTCTAACACTAGGTGGCTTCGGACTGCCGAAACCTGCGGAACAAAACACATTGTCTTTGGGAGCCACAACCACGGCCACGACAACTTCTGCTGCTACGACAAACACAGCAGCAGCAACTACCGGAGCAAACACCGGTCTGGCCGCTAGCCTAACTACCAACACGCAAACAACGCAGTCGGCTACCGTTGCCGGTAATCAGCAGCTGAAGTTTTTCCAGCTGGAAGAGTTCATCAACAAATGGACGCTCGAGCTAGAAGAGCAGGAAAAGCTATTCACCAACCAAGCCACGCAGGTGAACGCCTGGGATAATATGCTGCTCGCGAACGGTGAAAAGATTGTCGCCCTCAACGAAGCGGTCATGAAGGTGAAGGCGGAACAGAACGCGATGGAGCAAGAGCTAGAATTCATCACAGCGCAGCACACCGAGCTGGAGGAGTGCATCGTTCCACTCGAACAGGAGCTATCACGCATCGGACAAATCGATCTTGAGCGCGGTCAAACGTACTCGATGGCGGAAACACTTGACTCGCAGCTGAAGCAAATGTACGAGGATCTGAAGGAGGTGATTGAGCATCTGAACGATGCAAACAAATACACCGATCCGAACGATCCACTCGTGCAGATCGGCAAAATTCTCAACGCCCACATGAACTCTCTGCAGTGGATCGAATCGTCGACCACGGGTATAACGAATCGGCTGGAGGAGATTAACAAAATGCATGAAACGTTGCGAAAAGACAACGAGCGTTCCTTTCGTTTAACGTACTACGATCAGTGAGTGAGTGAGTGATGGTTGGAGATAATCTCATCTCACGGGCGGTATTATTTAGGTTTTTATTACAAATTTTGAATATTGGAACATAAAATAAATTGCAGTCTAAACGGGCAAAGTTCGTATGTTCTATCTCTGGTATAGGTACCGTTCGGATAATACTAGAAATCTTTAGAAAAAGCTATTGCTGATTTAGGGGTAAACTGGTCTTATCCATGTTGACACTTTGCGTTGGTTAACGCGTTAACGTTAAAAAACGCCTGATTTTTTTATTGGTGTTTACTTTATCAATTTGCTGCAGAAGTCCTCAAAACGTCTCAGATCAAATCTCTTTTTGGGCATACCGTGGGAGTGACTGTCCATGAGGATGACCTAAAAAGGAGGATGGACTGGGTCGTCCGGTACCATTCGTATGACATGGTTAGCCTATCGTACACGATAGGTTTCGATAGTGAGCGTATCGTACAACTCATAGAACTTGTCGACGCCTGAAGATTAAGTTATTGTTCAGCGGACTCATTTTCAGACTTTGCTTCCCGATCGTGTACTTTCAAATGTATTCGTAAGTCGGCTATCGCCAGAAAGGTAACATCGCAATGGTCGCATGGATATGGTTGCCCATGGGTTTTCATGTGCTTCAGCATATCGTTTTTCTGTGCAAAGCCTCGATCACAGTAGCCACATTTGTAGGGTTTTTCGCCCGTATGTGTACGCATATGAATTTTAACGTGGTGCGCTGAAGTAAATCTACGAAAATAGCAAGAAAATTAATGATTTCAACAAGGTTACAAGTTTGTTATAAGTGTTTCGTACCTCATTTTGCAAACTTCGCATTCGTAATGACGCACTCCTGAAAGCGAAAGAAGCAGCGTTTATCATGGGCTACTAGGCAAAATTATTTACAAGAAATATACGCTTCATACCTGTATGGATGACCTGATGCTTCACGAGAGAATAATGCCTATTAAACTGAGATCCACACGTGTCGCAGCTGTACGCTTTATTTTTCGAATGTGTTAGAAGATGAACCGTTAGATAACCTGGAAATCGCAACATTAAAGAAAATCATTCTGCCCGATACATTTCATAAAAAATTACCTTTTGTGCTGAATCGACTCGGACAAAAGTTGCATTGCCATGGTTTGTGACCAGTGTGACGGTATTCGTGTTGTCGTAGATTGCTTCGATCGCTAAACTCCTTCCCACACTGTGAACACAGAAAGCCTGTCCCATGCGTATGGGTCTTCAAGTGATTCTTGCGCAGCTGCTCCGTTTGAAATCCTTTGTCGCAAAACACACAAAAGTACGATCGTCCGGTAGCGTGGCAGTACTGATGGTGTTCAAAGGCCGCTTTAGTCATGCACACTTTCGGACATTGTGTGCAAGAGTGAATCAAATCGGGATGTTCCGCTTTCAAGTGCTCCGTAAGTTCATTCGCCAAACCATACGTTGATTCATTGCATAACAAACAGCGAAACTGATGTACTTTCACTATCGGTTCGCCAGCTTCTTCCGGTAAAGCGTCGGATATGTTGTTCTGTGTTTGTTCTGGCACAATTTTTCTATTTCTTTTCGGTTGTCTTTTTGCAACCACACGCTTTCTCGGTTGCTTTGTTTCGCAGGTTTTGACTTTTACTTTAGGCGAGGATATTGAATCGTTTTCCTCGCCAGAGTACGATGGTTGATCTTCGATCTCCGATTGATTTACGTGATCATCGACGAGTATTGGACATTTGTCTTCATCCTGGCCTTCAGTTTGTTCCATGTGATGTGCATCTTTTGGTACAATTTGTTCTGATGTAACCTCCGCTTTAGTTTCCCGAGAGCTGCTACAAATTCTGGTCGAACCATGCCTAAATGCTGGTGAACAACTTGTTTGCACGACCGATGATTCCGTCGAACGACCTGTTACATTGACGATAAATGTTGTGTTTTTCTTGCTAGATAAACACTTTCTCAGCAGACCACCGCTCTGCATGCTCATCTCGTACAGGGCATACGCATCCAGCACCTTGCCTTTACATCCTCGGCAGATTTTTCTTGGAAACCCCATCAATTCATCCACCGTAACTTGTTCTGCATTGAACACCGTGGGTACTAACTTTTCTAACATCGTATGCATGCTTAGCGTTCCGTCCTTGTAAACACTTTCGTAGATGTCATACTCCTCAGTGCTGAGCACGGCACAGATACGACAGAAGGTAAGTTGAATGGTCAAACTCTCATCTTCGGAATTTACGGTTTCCATCGCATTTATGGTGGTGGCTTTCGGTATATTCAAGAATAATCAAAAACAATATTCGTTGTTTATGTTGGATTGTATTGACATTTGTTCACTCGTTTTGACAGTACACCCAAGGTTCGTATGCATTTCGTGCCTTGAGGTATTGTACCGACGGGGGATTCTTTACGCTGAGTGCCGTGAGATCTTTCATCACACGTTGTGAGTGCCGCTCAAATATTATATCGAAATCCCTCGACGCTTCCAACTGTTTCACTCCAAAGTGGAGTAGGAACGACGGTTATATT
>STHB01034145.1:0-20592 GCA_018908115.1 Anopheles rivulorum
TAGTGCTTCAGGGCTAGAGGTTATAGCTGTTTTAGATGCCATGTTATAAGCGTCATACTGTGAAAAGCGCAGTTAGAAAAATGCAACTGAAATTAATTTTGATGTATGCTTCGGGCAACGCATTTATTGTGCATGTGTAGAAAGGTTGTAGTACAATGCAAGCTTTGGTGCTGGGAACAATGGGAGTACAAACTGTTCAATGACTCGAACATGTAATTTAAAGCATAAAATGAAGTTGTTGGTAGTTGGATTGTTAGTTGTGATGGTTGAAATAGCTCCTTTTTGAGGCAAGGACTCGAGTAATGGTGAGTAGTTGCTCCGAGCCATTGCTCCTCACTGAGTTCTCCACATTCCGAAAGGTTTCATTCTTCTAACTGAAACCTTTTTTCTGTCAGATGACTTTATTCTCACAGATGCTTCAGAGGAGAATATTTTGGCAGGTTAAGTTTTAAAATATTGAAATATTGAGTACAGAGAACTCAACTTAAGGAGGAGTCCAGAACTCGCAAGAGCTTTATTACTCCTTTGCTAAAAACTAAGAATACATTAATATCGCTAATTCATAGAATTTACACAAAGAAACTTGATCCTAGTTTCAATCATTTTCAGCGATAACAATTGTATGCCGTACATCGAAACAATGCTTTGGTGTTGCTGATGTACATGAGTGCTTTCATCAATATTGAGAGTGCATCAATATTTCATCACAGCCGTCACTACAGAGCTCCAAACAACAGATGGGACAATTCTACACCAAAAGTTAGAACAGTTTGTGTACCCATATTCCAGCTAGCATGTATATCGGGAATGCTAATCCTGAAATATCTGTATCCCTTTCCAACTTGTGAGGCGACTCTATAGTTGCAATTCGTTACCAAACCGAGCCCGAGTGAGCGGAACCAGAGCCTTGTGGCAAAGCAAACTGCAAGAGCGTTCGATTCTGATCGAATGGTTCAAAAACGAAGCAACAAGCAAGCACTCCCCTCCTTTTGTGCGATCGCCGTTCGGGTATCGATAAAGCATGCATAAAACATGCAACCAGAGGACACTCCATAAAACTTTCAATAGACCAACCCGTCTGTCCTCGAAAAAAAAAACAAACCGCAAGCTTCCGAAACCGCAGCATCCCCCGGTTGGGTCACAGACAAATAGGTCACGAGATGGAAACTATTGGCCAGGACGAAGGCAGATGTGGTGCAATCTTTTTTCCAGCTTACCAGCAAACAAATGCCAAACGTTCATAAAAGATTGAAGCGCGTGCTTATTCTTAGTAGAGCAAAACTTTACTGATGTAACTGCGTGTGGCTGCTGGAGACCCGATCTGGGACGATCCGTGTATGTGTCAACTTGTGTGTTTTTTTTTTTCTAAAGTATTCCTTCATCTTACCATGCCCAAATGGGGACCACAGTAAAATGCTTTAAAAACTCGTTGAGCGATAGTGATGACGAGGCATAAAGTCAAAGTTCTCGCTTTAAATTATCCTACCTAAGTTGAAAAGGACACACACACGCGGACGAATTTTCCTACTCTCATCCACCCAGATGACCCAAGTGTATACACGCAACGAATCCACTGAATCTGCATTATCACACTGCCTGTGTGTATGTGTGTGTGTGTGGGGTGGACTCGTCGTCCCGCTTCTTTTTTTTATTAATTCTCCAACGCACTCTGCACCCACCCCTCCTCTCTTCCCCTCATCTCATCTGACCTCATGCCATTTCCCACTTTGCCTCCCCCTGTGCTTGAGTCACTCTAATTAGTGCGGTTTTTAACTCACCCCCACGCGCACTCGCGCTTGCACCATCCACCCACACACCCTTTGTTACCAGTCTCGTGTGTACGGCGCTGATTTCGACGAGAATATGTCCCTGTGTGTGTGTGTCTCTCTCTCTCTCTCTCTCTCTCTGGGTACGATATCAAATGGCATAGAGCATGGACCGAAATTCTGGTCCGCAACAGAACCACCCACCACCCACCAAGCCACCCCTCCACGATTTTCCCTGGGAGGAAAAGGACCGGCAAAAAGGCATCGACCGAAAGGTAATTTTGCAACCATTTAGTTGGAGAAGGCCGAGAGGCTAATGACAATGATGATGATAGTAGTAGCTGCAAATGAAAAGAAAGAAGGATGAATGTGTGCCGATGTGTCCTGACCTGAAACTGGACCGGATGACACACAAGACCACACCAAACCATCCACCCATCCCTGGCAGAATATGGATGGTCCATCATTTCTTGGACGAGTGTTCTCTGCGGTGCCGAATGAGCGAGACAGCGAGTCAGTCAGGGCGGGAAAATATAGCGAGCGAGTTCATTAGCTTATTTGCATTTGCGACTGGTGACGATGACGGTGATGAGACACACAACCGTGAACCAGTTCTACACACACACACGCATTAGTCATCGGTACACACTGTACCGGGGTTTTCGTAGTGTGCAAAATGGTGTTCCCTGACAAGGGAGACCCCGCGACCGGATAAGAGTATGGAATGCAATGCACTACTATGACACTCTTCTCCCTTGGTCTATCTTCTCCCTTGGTCACGCTTGGTATTCCAACAACCCCAAGCTCTCATGCTGGAACGGATTAAATTAAGCTTCAGCATAAACCACGCCACGAGATTCATTATAAATCGCGCGAGAATTTCTCGTGCTTGTGTGCTTTAGGTTCTTCCTTTCATTTACAAAATAATAAAATGAAATGTGTGCGTGCACACAAGACCTTGCGGTCCCCAAAACACTTGCTCCACGCTACGCGTTGCGCGGGAATGTTGGGCTGTGGTGATTAATCCGTTCCGTAAGCCCGTAACGCAACGCACCGGGGCGGTTTGGCCAATCAAATGCACAATAAATAATACACGGATTTATCGCATTTTTTCGCAATTGATCTGTGCGCACCTGTTGTGTTGTTTTCTGGCCTCTTGCAAGCAACAAATAATGCTGGTTTGCTGTTTTGTTCGTGTTAAATTACACGATAAACGCGGCGCACGTGTAGTACCGCGGCGAATGGTCAAGAGGCTCTCCCGCAACACGATTGGATTGATTTCGATCCAAAAACCACAATAATCCAGAGCGAAGTGGAAGGATGGAAATAAATATTGACCTTCCATTGCTTCCAGTGGTGATTAAAAATGCAACACAAATGTTCCTGGTTAGTACGAGTTATTTGCAGCAGAAGGTACGCCACCCCTTCAATTAACAATGGTCTTTTTATTGTCAAACACATTACGTTTAATAGCTAAAGCAAATAAGTGGTAAACTTCGATAAAGGAAGTCATTCATTTCCAGCACACAAGTGCTACGAAAAGAGCGTGTTTTTTTTTGGCGAGAGAAAATTTAATGTGCCATGGCCAGCTATAATATTTGCTGCAAAAATTGTTCACCTGTCTTGAAACACGTGCAAAAAAGAGATACCATTTATTTTTGCACACTTTACCGGTAAAATCGATATTTTAACCACAAACTGGCAACGGGCCAACGTGAGCCATAGTCTCTAGCCTAATCTAGGCATTCAAGCTCCAACTGGATGAAAGAAAAACAAGGCGGGAAGCAAAGCAGGACACCATTTCACGCCACGGCGCGCGTCCGTCCACACGCAAAACTTCCAAATGCAAAAACAAATCAACAGACGAACGCAGCATAAAATATGGAGCAAAAAAAAAGGTGCCAACGTTGAAAGCTCACAACATTGGGGGGGGTCCCGCGCGCGGTGGGTGGGATTAGCTCGCATTTGCACCAACAACCGTGGCAATTATTTCGCTTCATAAATCGCACCCCCTCAACAATGGCCATTGCTAAGTCGTTCTTCTTTTACACACAAACACACAAAATATAGGCGCAAGGTCTTTCCGAATCTCCAGTTCTATTGAAGGGGGTCCTCAAAAAGCCTCCAAAAAGTAACAAAAAAAAAACATCAAGGATAACACAACATAGTCGGCACCCGGGCCAACAATCGTCCTTCTTTTCACCGTCGGTGAAAGTGAGAAGCCGCCACATAAATTTACGGATCGGAACGACGAGAAAAAAAAGGCGACCCAATTTAGACGTTCTCAGGCAAAGGCGAAGAAGAATTCGTGTGTGCGCGAAAAAATAAGGCCCGAGAATCGTGCGTTATCAAGATGCAATGAATCTTTTCTCGCGTGTGGTGCTCTGAAGCATCTGATCGGAGGGAGCGCAACAATTTCCACATTTTCACCCAAAGCCCCGGCTCCCCGATGACATTGCTTGATATGGCGAAAAAGCATTTAAAAGCTTCTGCGTCCACGCGCCACCAGCAGTCAGTGTTGGAACGCACCGGAGAGAAGAAAAAAAAAAAGAATCCCCCGGATGCAACTCCCGCAGCGACTGGAGCGGATTCAGTCTTATCGGATGACACTTGGGTTTCCTCAATTTCGCGCACCACCGTTCTGAGCTATGTTCATCGTGTCTCCTCCACGTGTATATCGCGGAGGTCGCCCTCGGCCAGAACTCATATTGTTCGTTCTTTCGATTGCGAAAGATTAGAGGACATCCAAATTCACAGCAGGACCGCCCGCGAATTTTGGGACGAGCAATTTCAACTTCCTGTCTTCAAACGTCCAACAGAGAGAGAAAAAAAGCTGATATCTGGAGGAAGGCGACCACTACCGAAATGGAAAGAAATCTTCATCACAAAGAGAGAGAAGAGACCACAATCTCGTACCTTGTAAAAAAAAGGAAAGGAAGCGAAAAAAAAAACAGACAGGGGAAATGGTTAAAGTTGCGCCTCCGGTGGCAGAAATAAAAATGCTTGAAAAATGTCATAAATAATACGGAACGCATAAACGTGTCGCGGGCCGCGAGTTTCGTCGACATTCGGTGGCCCCAACCGAAGGTCTTCTTGGGTGGGTTTTTGGTTTCATTTTGAGGCAGCTGCACCACGAGGCAAACAATTGTACACCCGGGCGAGACAACAACCCAAGCAGCAGCTCGCTGTATTACCGAAGATACACAGGGTAAACTTTGTTTTTATGGCCCCCTGTTATAACGATCGGAGAGCACCTACGCTCGCGTATCGCCTTCTTCACAGTGTGCAAATAAAACAGGCGAGGAGAGTTGGAGTTTCATGATCCTTCGCCATCGCCGAGAGGTCACTCTACACGGGGCACGTGGTATTCATATTTGATGAGACACAAAAGCAGAAATGGCATTATTCGCCCTCACCAGCTAGAAGGAAGCACCAAACCTTGGGCAGATTTTACGAGCATTTCGAGCCGGTAATCAGCATGGAGTTTGGTGCGTCTTGGATGCGAGATTACAAGGATCAGATGGTTGCACTTTGGTGCGGGCACAAGAAGCTGAGCGGTCTTATTGCGGCCACAGCAGGGTAATGGAAGCTCCTCAAGATCCACTCGGCAGACGTCAATATGATGATGTTACAGAAAGAAAGTTTGCGGATCAATTTACCACAGCCGCGGATACACGGTCGCTTCACGGGTATGGCATTACACACCTTGGCGAGAGGTGCATCTAAATCTACCCCCTTTTTCTGTGGCTTCTTCCCTCTTACTTCTTCACACACACATCAATCCATTACTCATCTTTCAACCGAGGAGGTTCAACCCGGAACGATCGTGTGTGGGATATATCTCGATGTCAGGTTTTGAAGAAGCAGTGGAGATAAAAAAAAACAACACACACGATCGAACCACGAAGAACATGATACATCTTCATGTGCTCTAGGTTGGCTCTTGGGTACCTACCAACCAAGGAATGTCTTCGCTATCAGGGGCACAACAACTGTGTGTGTGTGCGTGCGAGGGATGCCTCAGGTTTTCACGGGGATTCCACACGCAAAACGGTTTCAAGTTTCCTTCCAAGTTGGTTCCTTACTTTAAGAGCCTACCAACATTCACTTCTATTTCTGTGCCTCTCATAGGGGGTGATGGAAGAGAGGAGGAGGACGAAGGTGGGAGAGACAACCCAGACTACCTCCTTCTTCCAAAAACTCCCTCACCTTATGTACAAAGTTTTCCAATCGGCAAAATCGGCCGCTCAAGAAGAATAATCCGCCAGCACAGCCCAACGCAACGCTTCCACGTGGTTCTCTCTCTCCCGCCGGCGTGTGCGGTTTTTTGGGTTATTACGGGGAAAATAATGAACGATAAATTATCGATGCAAAGCGGAACGGAAAGAGATAGAGAAAGAAAGGAGAGATGTCTAGGATTTTTGCGGTAGGCGAGAATAAAATCATAAAACCGTCCGAAAGGATCTTCTTTGCACCAGTACCCACCACCCCGGGGGGGCTTTCTCTCTTTTTCTCGTTTTTTCGAAGGAAATTTCCCATCCCATGTAGATTAAATTGGGAAACTTTACCATTACGGTGCACACACCCAACAGCCGTCGGGAGGTATTTTTCAACGTACTTTATTAGTATCAAACTGCATTAAAGCACTTTGAACGCTAATAAAGGGGGTTTTGTAGTAAACATTTAGACCGCCCCCCCCCCCTCCCAACCCCCTCCAAAAACTGTTCCATCCAATACCAACCACATATTATTTGTCAGGTCACGGCGCTGGGTAATTGAATTCTTTGTGGGATGAAAAATAAAAATCATCCGAAAAACTTGTGGTTCGTTAGTCAACAACCAGCTAACCAAATCGATTTAATAAAAATAAACACAAATTTCCTTCCTTTGTTATTGATCTACAGCAATAACAACAAAAAGAAGCGTCCAAATAAATTTAAATAAATTGCAATTTATAGCACTTTTCGTACACATTTTGCGTTTACCTTTTTTCTCCCATGTGCATGCTATTAAGCGTTATAACAATGTGTGTTGTTGCTCCAAAAAAGCGCCCCCCCCCCACCACATGAATATATGATTTGTATTTTTTCTTCTTGTTCCTTTGCTTGGTTGTCGAGTGCCATCGATGGCACCACAAAACATGTTGCTTGGCACAGCAGCAGTGTGCCAAAAACCGCAATGTGTGAGGCGTGAACGAAATTTATGCTGACTATTTATGTTCCTGGGGACGTCCCCACACCAGCAAAACACGCACATTATTGGGAGGGGGCGGAGAGTGCATTTGGGGACAGATATTTACAAGCGCAATACAGCCGTGTGTCTTTACCGGTTCCTTTCCTTCTCTGTGTGTGTGTGATGAGAGTGAAATTGTTACACATCATCACAACATAAATGATTCGATTAAGGACCAAAAACGGTGCATAGTTATGGACCAAATGGGGAACACCACACAACATACGTGGGTGTTGTTGTATTGCGCTATTTCGCTGTCACCCACATTCGCAGCAAACCTGCTACAAAACCCCCTAGAGAAAGAGTGAGAGAGGGAATGGAGCAATAATAATAATAGCCTGGTTGGTGGTTTTTTGAACCAAAAAAAACGGTCTCTTACCATTATGCAGCCAGCCTGCAATATATGCAATCGGTGGAATGTCAGCAACAGCAAAAAGAACCTTCACATGCACAAAACATACCACAATTGTGAGTAACAAAACTAGTAAACCCCCGGCAGAGCATGTTTTCGGGCAATGTTAGGTGCTGGGTGCTGGAGTGCGAGTGCACCAGAAATGCATTGAAAAAATGCACCGGAGCAAACACACAATCTCGCACACGCAATGACACACGCTGGACTAGTTTCTTCCTCTCTTTTTTTTATGTTCAATTTATGCTCATTCGTCCATTCTTCCCTTCCTGTTGGCAAAATTGTGGCCTCCATCGTACGCAACAACAGCAAGTTTTGCGATAAAAATGCGACACAAATAACTGCCATCCAAGTAGCCAGCGCAAGTTGCGAACGATGATGATGGTGATTGGGAGGCAGCACAAGGAGTGTCAAAAGAGCCAAACTTCCCTTTTGGCCCGGCCCGTGGTCGTCGCATTATATCATCGCTACCGTGTCTGTGTGCGTGTGTGTGTGTGCATATGATAGGGCACACACGATGTTAATCAGCAAGCCGGGGAAATGACGTGATGACGTTGATGCAGCGCAAAATGCATCTGTGCGTGCGTGCGTGTGTGTGGCAGCCCTCCGGACATTTTTCGGGTAGGTTCACCGAGAAGCTGGCACCAGCATAAACACGGTGACCCCCGGATGCATCCCATGGTGGTGGTGGTGGTGGTGGTGGTGAAAATATTGCTACAAAATGCAACACACTGCACTAGAAAGTGTGCAACCACCACCGGGGGACAGGACAGGAAAAAACAAAATAAAAAAAAAACGCAGACACAGACTGCAATGCAGAGTGCAAATATACCGCGACAAGCGCTAGTGTATACAACTTTTACGCATAAAATGGGAATAGGCGGAAAAGAATGTGTGTAATACGCGTTTCATTAAACAACATCGCTTCTCTAGTTTAAAACAAAAAATCACGTTTAATTTAATTTGTAAGAGAGTTATTTTTTAATTAAATTCAATTCAGCTTTGCTAGTTTAGTTGACAATTCTTAGCGAACAAAAAAAAATCCCATTCGCAAACGATTAATCACTGTTGTTTACTTCAAATTGTGACCCATACAATATACAATAGCACCCACACACTAACCAAGTGATAAAAATGTATTAAAAACTCACATTGTTTTTCTTTGCTGATGCGGTCGGCTTTTTTTCCACCTCACTTGCAGCTTCTTCTATGCAATCTTCGCTCTGTTCTGCTATGCTTGTTGCATTTTCATTTCCCACACACACAAACGCAAACGCAATTTGCTGCTGCTGCTGCTGTGGAGGAGACGCGCCAACGCCGGACGATTGAAGATTGAAGAAGATGATGGCGGACGATGGCACAACACAGGGCAATGCGTGACCACGCACTAGCACTACTACCACTACTACTGTTGTAGCTTGCTTGTTTGCTACGACGAAAACGCCACACGAAGCGATAAATAATTGCCGGCAAAATGCAGGCCCACACACACACACACGCGTACACTCGGTAATTAAAATATTTCTTTTTCTTTGCTTTTGCTCACTTTTTTCTCGATTTTCTTGTCACCTATTACCAGGCCAGTGATGGAAATGGATTTTTTGCACTGTTGTTGTACACTTTTTTCTTACTTTACTTTCGGTGCAATCACTTCTGCTTTTCTTTCGGAATCTCGCAACGGGAACGGTAACACACTACGGTAAAGAGGAAGAGACACGCACAATTGCAAAATAAAGAAACAATTTCACCAAAAAACAGAAAACTCGTTAGAAATCGCTTATACCGGCAAGAGGTAAAATATATGAAAATTCACACACAAAAATTTGAAAAACACAACAAAACGAACAAAACTCTCAAACCAACGTGTAGGAATAAACACATATCGCACCAAAAAAAAACACACAAACACAAATAGAGGTTGCAAAATATATATTTATAGATAGATAAAACCGCGGGAAGAAAAAATAGCAAATCGGCACAAACTGAACAGGCACAACAAAAGCGGATAAATAACGATAAAATAATAATCAGAGCTCGAGGATATCACAAGAATTCCGCAAACAAAGCACACACAGTATACAGCACACTAGAACAGCCAGTTTGTACCCGGCGTTTGCTCGGCGTTGCCTTTTCTTTTGTATTCTTGTTTAGGATTTACCACTTTTGTCGCACTGTCGAACATGACCGTACACGATTGTGCAGTGCGGTTGTGGCCGTACCTCGCTGGGTTTGTTGCTGTGTGGTACACGGAGGGTTTTATTCTCTTATACCCACCCGGAGGCATGCTAAAAACCTAGCCGAGCTTTACCTAGTACATACAAAAAGCACACCTACACACGGGGAGCCACACACACACACACACATACACGGGTCCCGGTCGTTCTGCCACTGCAGCAGGTGGAACAGTAGCGATAAGGAAATTCAATTCAACCAACTTGATTTTCCACCATCCGGTGAAATCGTTCCAGCAACCAGCAGCAACGACCACCAGCCGTATGGCAGACACGTGAGCTTTTCCTGCTGCTGCTGCTGCTGCTCGATGAAAAACGGGTCGTAAGGGAAAAACGGCGAAAACCCGAAAGGAAAAACTTCATTGATTTTCTTCTACTTTTCCATCTACGAAACACACACACACTCGTACACACAAGCAGCCGTTTAGCAAAGGCAGAAAAATAACACACAGTTCGGTTGCTATGGAAATAGACGGAAAGCAGCAGGCAAGTTTGTCAAGCGCAACGCGACTTTGGAGGATTATTTTCTACGGAAAAACCTTGCCACACACAACAATACTACACGACGAGACGGGTCCAGATTTTTGCAACCACTACACACACACGCACGCACCCACACATACGGTTTGATAACGCAAAACCAAACACACGCGCGGCGACCAAACCACACCCGGTATTTGGATGGTTGGGCACTCGTATAGGTTCCTTTTCACCTCCGGCATGGTTCCGGGTTGTGGAAAACTGTTTACTTTTGCCAGCGCCGTTCACCTAACCGGGAAAACGGTTTTATACACGGCTGCGTTAAAACACCGGCAGCGATGGGATGGTGTTTGTCTTTCGCTGGCAAATCGTTTTTCGGGTAAAGTTTTACCATAACAAATAAGGATGCTTTACCACGCTGTCACGATTGTGCCGTTTCCAACGTTCCGATGCTTACTCGATTGCTGCACGTAAAGCGTACGGAATCTGACAAATGCATACGGCTGTTGTGTTTATACACCACTAAGTATTACACCGCCTACTCACTTGACGTTCTGTAGCAACAATATAGGCTGACACGATTTACCACGATTTAAAGAACGAAACACAAACGTACAATCTTTCGCCGAGACGAGAAGAACACCGAACGCGATAACGATTCTCGTGGAACGCACTGGTACGCTCCGACAGAGCGCTTCCGATAAACTCCGAACGCGAGAAGCACACCCTTCACGCTCAGCGGCTAAACGTCAAATGAGCCGGAATGAACACCGGGACCGCACGAAGCAAATGGCGCGGCATGAACACACGCTCGTGGTAAGCCCGAACACGGATGAATTCTAGCGTCGTCGTCGTCGGTCGTCGGTTGGCGTATTCGGACGAAACTTCACACGAGGCACAAGCTCGCTATTGTTTTGCAGCATTCTTTTCCTGACGGCATACGCCGAAACACTTGCGAATAGTTCGCGGATTGGTAAGATGCGATTGGCAGTTGTGTTTTATTTAAATGAATTTCTAACCGTAATGTTGCGATTACGATAATGTTTTGCTAGCAGTTTTGCCCCGTTTCCTTGGCTTCGTTTTAGGAGACATGGCTTAAAAAACTGATTATTAATCACACAAAAAAGTGATTATACTCAACTACCTCCATAAGTTTTTAAAGCATGTTTAAACCTGTCAGGAAATGTTGTATTTAATCGTAAAGGTGCAAATAACAGTTTCGTTTTTCTAGTCTTGTTCCCATCAGCAGTTCATTTGAAGCAGCAACAAAAAAAAACCGGTTCACTTATGCCGGTGTGTAAGATACGCGCAAGCAAACATCCCCTATTGCTGTCTCGCTTGCATTCGGTGACACTTGCGATGTGTCGAACTTCGGTCGTGTTCGGTCGGTGAGTTCATTCGAAGCAGATACATTCATTTCGGGGTTGTCAAACCCGCTGTTGTCGGTATGGAGTAAAAACCGGTTGCAACAGTATTTAAAATTGCATTCAATGGTTCGAAATAGGTTTTCGTGCTTGTAAAGAAATCTGTAACGTCAGTATCTCTCACGAGTAGATTAAATTTGAGGTTAAATTCAACAGCAAAAGCTAAAAAATAAGAGTGATGAGAAATTGTCTACTACACCACCTTTTAAAAGAATGCAATAAACAGAATCAATTGAGCAAATCAGATAATGATTGAAAATTGCCATTACCTAACCAATTTACTTCTTCTTTAATGTTTTGCAGAAGAAAAAAAAACAAACAATACAACACTCCACTTATGATAAGGTAGTTGATTTCCATGTTTGCGACCCATCACCGTGACAGAACTGTCATTTAAACGACAAAATGGGGCCAGTTTTCTCCATTCCGTTCCGTGAATATGGATTTGCATTTACGCTACTAATTATCTCCACAAACCCCAAACATCGTCCCAGTCCAACTCCTTTCTTCCTTCCGCACACTTGCGCATCTTCACTCAAAATTCGCCCGCACACAACCAGCCAACCAAAGAACAAAGAAGGAAAAGCTTACAAAACCGTACACGCATAAAAATTCGTCGTCGTCGCCGTCGTTGCTGTTTCGCCCCAAAAAGGAAGTCCAAAAATTAAGAGATTCTCGATTCTGTCGTTCGCTCATCTCCTTGCTTCCACTCTGTGGAGGATGTGGTGGAAAAGCAGGGAATGAGGAAGAGGAGTGGGAACTCCAAGGACGCAAAAGAATGCGCGCGGCCCGCTTTCCTCGTGTTTGGTTAGGGTTTTGCGTTTGGTGGCGCGAGCGAGTTACTTGTGTAGAGGTTTTTTTTTTAAATTTTCAAAGCAAGCACACACTTGGGCGCGAAACGGTCACCAATGGCAACGGTGACCAACAAAAAAAAGTACATAAAACAACCCAAACCAAAATCAAAGGAAAAGCAAACTAGTCAGGGTGAATGAAATGGAAGGGGCGAAGGGATTCGGCTGAAGTGAAGGTACGAACGATAAGAAGGAGAAGGTAAGAAATCAAACTATAATCAATAGTGTGTGATAGCGTTAGCGGTACGCCGGTAAGAAGAAAGAATAGGTGGAAGAAAACACAGTAACAAAAAAAAACACACAAAAGGGAAAACAAAAGAAACATACGCATACAAAAGGGCCAATTTGAAGGAAACAAGAGACAGAGAGAGAAAGAGAGAGAGAGAAAGAGAACGAGAAAAGAATGATGCGATGCCAGGGAACAGCGATGATGATGATGATGATGATGGTAATGATGATGAACAGCGAAAGCAGAATCAAAATAAAAAAAAGACAGACGCAAGCAACCAAAAGGTAAGCATTCGCCTTTTGACCACCGTCTGTTCCGAGCGGAGGGGAAAACGTCTTGGGCCATCCGAAACTGTTCCTCTGCGAGAGTGGCCACATCGTTTATCGCTTTCCATTCTCGGGTCGCGCTGTGTGTTTGTGTGCGTACATTGCCACTAGGTGAGTGCGTATGACAGCGCCGCTTGCTCTAGGAAAAACTCCCTTGACAACGGTCCAAGCAAGCGCGTGCAACGTTGAGCAGAGAATGCTGGGAAGAAAAGCTACAACAAAAGAAAGTGCCCACAGAGCGAAACCCTTTCCCTCACCTTCCCCCGGTCTACCTACCCGCTTCCTCACATGCCCGTGCGAGTTTGAAACAGAACGACGAAAATCGTAAAACGAACGAGTGTATATTTTTATGTATATTTATTGAGGAACCATAAAATTTTATGATTCAATTCAAGAGCCAAACACAAACACTCCGCGGACACATACCGGCAAACCGATGCAGACACATTCTCGCACACACACGCCGATACACAACAGTGAATCACACACGCTGTTCGCTGCGGTCGCGAATTGCAAGCACGCTCCACATGACGCACTTGTGACACATGGATTAGAAGAATAAACAAAACATGGCGGATTGAAATAAAAAATAAAACAATCGATCTACTGCGATGCTAGCGAGTACCAAGCGCAAAACCCCGGTTTAACCGATCGCCTTGGCAACCACCGTGAGCCCGGTTGATGCGATTGCTCGCTTCACCTCACTTTGAGTGAGAGAATGATGACAGCGCGAGAAAAGTATTGTAATTTAAATGTCCGTGGATGTTTGTGCATCCAACATATGAGACGCGCACAAACAAAAAATGCAAACATTGCACATTTGTTTGATAAATTACGCATCAAATCGATTGCCAACGATCGGATCGGGGGGCGTTTAGTTCGTTTGGCAGCTACTCATATTGGTTTTCTTTATATTTTTATATTTGATTTTATTGTTCTTATTTTGTGAAGTCCGATTGCCAAAAGTAGTCTTCTGTTTGTAAATGTACAAGCACTGCAAGCAGGGGATGGAGGAACGGGACGAAGCGAAGGAGCGACAGGAGGGCAGGAAAATAAATATTATTTTTTTCTTCAAACATATAAAAGACCAAGAGCGTGCCGCGTCGATGGCGGCAGCTTATAGTGGAATATCTGACGTTTTCCGACACCAGATAAAAATGTGCTTAAGTTGATGTTGCTTGTTTTTTTGTTTTCGTTTGTGTGCTGTTCGTTTTTTAATATTTATTTAAGTTCGTTTTTATTTTTTGCCTTTTTGTTTAGTTTCATTTTTTTTCTCTCTCTCTCTCGCTCTCTTTACTGAGATTTTGCACTGGGTGCTTTTGTTTTGCTTGTTTTTGTTAATCTTTTTTTCGTTTTTTGTTTCCTCTTTAGTGTGCAGTTTTTATGTTTGCTTTATACGTTTGTCGTTTTTTCATTCTCGTTCTTCTTCGTTTTCTTTCTGTTTTTGTTTGCTTCTTTTTCGGAACCATCATTAGGCGGCAGACAAACGGGTTCATTTCAACACGCGTTTATGCGACGATCATTACCACCCGCTGTCATTTAGATTAGTCGTTTCGTTTTTTCTTCTCGTAGTTTGCAAGTGTTGCCTTGTGCCACACAGTTTGTCTTAAACAGTCTTAAGAAGAAAAAAAAAACACACACACACATACACACACCCGGAGATGCATTAACCTCGCGAAACCATCAAATAAACCCTCTCGCGACATTTGTGTCTGTTTGTTTGGTGGTTGGGTTTGCGTACCTACTGGCTTAACATTCCTAAACGCGATTCCGCGATGCGGTCCACATGCGATGCGTGGACAACTGTTGTCACCCCGAAGTGCGTTTCTGGCGAGCATACATACAGGAACGTGCGGCCCATTGTGGATAGCTGCCGCTGGTGTAATAAAATGGGAGAAAATATTTGCAGCCCATTTGCGATTTGCCCCGGTGCTCTGAATGTGGAGTGCTGCAAAGCGAAAACACAAGACCGTACGGGCAGACCGAATGTCTTAAGTGAACCAGGTCCAGGTCCGCCACACACACATACGCACACACACGCACGGCGCACACCTTCGTCGAACGAGTTGCGTCGTTGGCGATTGATATGCAAATTGGTTTTCGCCAGGAAAGGAATTTAACTGTTTCCGAACCAAATCATTTAACTGTTCGACGGGTGCTTCTCGGTGGCGAGCTTTTTTCGGCGACCAACCGCCCCACAGGGAACCGTTCGGGATGAAACAACAAGCAGCAGCACCAAAAAAACAAAAAAAAAACGCCAAAGAAAACGTGCCACAGAAAACAAACGGCCAGATTTATGGACAGCGGCTCATCAGGCAGTGAGCTTTTTTCTTTATTTTTGAAGTCACTTTTGGGCGCTGATGAGGTTTCGCTTTTATTATTTCCACCGCCGGTGTTATTACCACTGGCGGACAAGACATTAAAATGGCTCGTCGAACTTACGGCAAAACATTCGCGCGTAAATACATACGCACCTCAACGAAGGATCTGAACTTCAGTCTGTGGGCCCATCTATATCTGTAGTGATTGGTCTCGTTTCGACCACAACTGGTTGCCTCCCGTGTGATGTTGAGCTTGAGTTCCTGGTTTTTGCTTTAGCTGGAATGTTGGTGTTGGACAACTCCAAACACAGAATTAGAATTTATAAATAGTATTTTTGTTCGACACGTAGTCTCGAAAATCAATGGAGCTATATTAAATTACGAGAAATATTGGTGAAGTTTTGTCCACTCCATTCGACAACTGTAATCGTGACCTTTTGTGTGATGACCTACACACCCATACGCAAGGCACTATGTTAGGTAGAGAACCTAATAAGTTACACTGTGGCTGAGGTTAAATTATACTAATTAAAATCATGTCCTACACTGCTCGGTTCGTACTAAGTAATTAACTCATTTTCATATCTGTGCCACAACACAACACAGCATGCCGTACCGGAAACAGCCAGTTGCCTGTGCGTTGGCACTCATTCGCTTCGCTTCGGCCAAAGTGGCCATTCTGGTGCCGAGGGCGTTGACAAACAAGTCACCCTGACTCGAAGTGTTTACGGACGGTAACAGATCCGACCGTTGGTCCGAACTGCAACAGTTCGGAATGGACAAAAAAAAAACAAGGCACACCTTTACACAGTATCGGGAACCACCAACCTACTTAAGTACTAGTACCGAAAAACTGAAGAGAAAAAACACACACAAACCTGTGCTTAAGTACTCATAAGTCAAACAACTAAATGGGCCGAGCATTTGATTTTGTGGCTTGGTAACGGGATGGGAAACGCTACAAATGAGTGGAAAGGTGGCCAACGATTCAACAACATTATTGACACTCAAGTGGCGTCTTCGTCCCGAGTCTTGCGGGCATCGTCGCGCTCTCGGTCTTCCAGATACCTTGCTGGATGTTGTTTTTTTTTGTGTGTCTTTTTGGTGGCTAGTCTGCCTGGACGGCATTCCGAAAGTGACGGCATCAAAACGCTTGTAACGCTAACGGGATTCAAGACGCTTGCTCCAGCATCAAACGAATTTCTTCTTGTCGAAGGTAAACATCCTCGAACAGGCTAGTTGCCGAGGGCGGCAAGACAGTAAGGGCAGGAATTGTTTAATGATTTTTGTGTAATTAATTTCTCTATTTGTCTCCGCCGTCCCACGTGTGGCGGCAAGTGGCGGGAATCGAAAGCAAAAAAAACCTTCCTATTGCCCAACGAGTGAAATGAAACGGACTGGGACGGTCGAGAGACGGTTTCGGTGAATGAAATGCTGCACGCTCGAGAGGTCACGCCGAAGGGGCTACCATCATAAAGTTTATTACACCTTCGAGCGGCACTTGACTGAACAAAACCCGATTGACTCGACAGCCCATGCAAGAATGCCAGCCGTATGGCGTTTTGCTTTCTTAGGCTGCCTTCGCATATATTTATGCTTCCCGGGTTTCCATCATCTCACTCCGGGGGCCGCCCGATTGGGCCACCAATGGCAATGGCTAAGGCCGAAACAAATGTCAACAGTTGTAAATTATTTCACTGTACTGTTTTTCGTCCGTGCACGCGCTTTTCGTTGCTATTTCGGTTGCTAGCTCACCTTTTCCTTCATGCTGCACTTGTGGACTACGCATTGGCCGGGCGCGCGCTCGCTGTGTTTATGGTGGAATGACTTCCGAGGTTTTATGAGTACCTTTCACGGCATTGCCTCTAACCTGTCATCAACCTCGTAGGGTCGTTTAATAGCCCACCACCACACATATTCCCCGGTATCGTTCGCGTAAGGTCTGTACGCATGCCTTTGGATGTGGAGCTTTTTCTCCCCGTGGTGTCAACTGACGGAGCTTTAGAATTTCGATGGCACAAACTAGGCACCCGGGTGCGAGCTAATAAAGTGACAAACGTTTGTCCCGGGGCACAATTAAAATCATTCACGACAGCCATCACGCCAGTGTGTCTGTCAACTTCTTGTTGCGCGGGCGGACTGGGATGGTACGTCACCCGGGTACTTTTGCTCTGATGACTTTGTACTAACAGGTGTGAGCTGCGAAGCGGGTTACCATTGTGAGTTGAGGGTGGTGACATTTTGTTTGCTATTATGAATGTAACTTTGGACATTGCTTTCATGAATTGTAAAAGAAATAAGCAACAATATGGCACCTGCCATGATTATGCCCGAACCGTGTAACGGAAATACAGTTGGGGGGAATTGGGAGAATATCAAACAGTTGATAAAGTTTGTGCTTTCTTCAGGAGACTTTTGGGTTTTTGTAACATCTTCCTGACTAAGATCTTTTCCCAATTTTTGGACCAAAAATCTCGTTTAATAGTACTGTCTTGTATGATATATGGATTATAATGAGTTAAGTATATCGTGAAATACTGCAATAGTAAGGTAACGAAGTCTTCAATTACCTTTTCTAGGAGTCACATTTTTGGAATCAAATTTTTCAACAATTCTACCAAGTAATACGCACAACCACAGTTGAACGATTCGGAAGCTGCTGCATCAGTTTCGGTTTGGCAATGAAACAAAAATGCTTCCGTGCGAATGCCCAAAACACCAAAATTCCAAACAATTGTCCAATCCGCGAGGAGGCACGGTCAGATAAGATTAATGATGCCGTTAATTGCACCAACTTTGCAACTCTCGTCTCGCAAGCTCGTCAAAAGCCTGCAAACGAAACGTCAAGTGTTTCGTTTTGCATGCGCATTTCAGGCCGGCAACTCCCGTGCAACTTTTGTGGAATCAATTTCTGCAGTCGTTTGTCATCGATGTATGGCGTCATATGTACATACAATTTTTGTTCAGCTTTGGTTTCTTCCCATCAAGTGGCTTTTTGTTTTGTTTTTTTCTTTAAACTTCACAGTAACGGAAGGCTTTTGGCATTAAACGTCAGCACCACACACTGCGTGACCCCGTTCGCGGTAGAAGGGAAACAGTTTTTGGACTGATTCTGGCATTCGCCGGGATCACCGGACTCGGGTGCCGGTGCCCAAGATTACTTTTGATTGATACGATGATTGATAGTCTTGCGGTGGAAAGAAGCTCCCATCACCAGAAGTCTACATAGTAGTTGCGTTGCGTGCAGATGATGACGAGACGTGACTCCTCTTCCCACTCTCCTCCTGAATTCTCCTGTCGCAAAAGTTACCTGGCTTCTGGTTATTCTTATTGACCGTCCCAGAAGCCGCTTTTGCGCCGCCTGAGAAGATTTCCCTGGTGACTTCTTCACGTCCTTTGCCTCGGTGGCGAGTAATTTTAACTTTTCCTTCCATCCATTGGCCGACGACTCGGGGGAGGGGTCGAAGGGGAGCCAGAGCCAGGCGGGAAAGGGCATGGTTTTGTGACGCCAGAGAAATTGTGACAGAAAACTCATTTTCAATTTCACAAAAGCATGTCCCAGAACGTTGGGAACGCAGAACCGACGTTGCGAACCGTGTCCCGTAACCTGGAGGCATGCGAAGCTCATTAAGCATAACCAAGCAGAGCAAGTTCGCCACCACCTCCACTCACTCGTCGGCTTCTTGTGGCCAACATTTTCCGAGGGCGCTTTCTTCGTCAGCTCCGGCTGGCAGCAGATATTGCTGGCGTTTTCTTTTCTTTTCTTTCGCCGCAAAATTCCCCCTCCTTTGGTTTTGGTTCTGCTGGGTGGGTATCGATACCACCGGAACGACAATTTTCCATCATCATGCTCATCATTTTTCCGGTCCTGTTGCTGCTGCAAGTATTTTTAGCTCGATCGCAAACCGATAGGGATAGGCAAGTGCCTTTGCCGTGGGGAGGAACGCGCGCAAACATGCTCCAAGGAAAAGAATGAACAGTTTCCACACCCACGGCCGTAGAGCAAGGGAAAAAGAAGAAGAAGAAGCCGGGTGTAGCCGCACCCAGAAGGCAAGGCTTCAATTAGGTGGAGGAATGCGCGTTTTTAAAATATAATTGCTTGAAATTATCAAGGTAATAGAATTCCTTCCGGCACTCGTTTTGGGCACACCTTGTAGCGCCCCCGGTTGCTGACACGGAACGGAACGTATCCCTGCTGTGGCACCACCATGTGATGGTGAGGGAGGGAGGTCGGGTCTGGTGGGTAGTGAGTGAAACTGGTTTAATAAAGTGTTAAAAGTGTTTTGCACTTTGCACAAAGAATGCCCGTCGGGTCGGGCGACGGCTCAAAACCGCTTAACCGGTGACGGTGAAAACTGGAAAAAGCAAAAAGGACATCCTTTGTACACCTTTTTACTTTGCAGCTCGCCTGCCAAAGAAACTCGCCTGTACTGCCAGCCCCTCGGTGTGCGCTCAAGTTTTTCATCAAGTCGTGAATTGTTATGATAATCATTATCGCCCGGATTATGATACCGGTTATGTTTGGCACGATTACTTCCCGCACCACCACGCCACGCTTTTTTATATATTTTTTTCTCCATTGCATCCTTGCGTTCACTTCCGTTCGGATTAGCACCTCTGGGGCAAAACGCAGTTACGTGTTGTGTGTTTTGTGCGCTTGTTGATATAGTTGTTGTCAAGCAGTTGGATTTGTAAGGCAAATCAAAATCAATGGATATGTTTATCGTCTCGGGTTAGGGGACTGTTTTTTGTTTTGTGCTTTAAAGTAAGTTTTTTTTTTGTCCGGGAGTGAAGTTCCTTACAGTGTTAAGGGAAATGACTTTTCTTTTCTTTTGTTCAATCATCCGTTCAGGCATGTGATGTGCACAAGTGAACCCTTTCTTCTGAAGTTGTTTGTACACGGAAGACGTTGGATGAAGTTAATATAATTCAGTTTGGAAAAATAGATTTAAATATCCTATTGAGATGAGGACAACTTTGATACATTTTTTTATGAATTTCAACTTAAAAAGTGAAGGTACTCCACGGAATATAAGATTTTATACGTTTACAGGGTTTCAAGGTAAAGTCTTCCAATTTAGTAATTATTAAACTAGGTTTAAAATGTTGTTGAATATTTTTTAATTTCTTTAGTTTTGTATTCCTGTTTTCGCTCACTTTCTACATTATATTCTTCCTTGATCGATTTTCATAGATTTTTTTCGTATTATATTCTTCCTTGATTGATTTTAATAATTTAATTTTCGTATTATAAACAACTAAAAGTCTCACCTGCAACGACGAAGAAATCAAAACTCCTGCCGTGTGCGATCACCTTTAGCCA
>STHB01034181.1:0-20540 GCA_018908115.1 Anopheles rivulorum
GAAGGAGGTTCACAATTTTTTGGTCTCAATTTCACGAAAATTGTTCGAATCGAGGGAAAGAAAAAGAGTAAGTAAGAAAGAATAGCACATCTTCATGGTTTTGTGGTTGAAGGTTGAAAAAATGAAATCATAATATTGCATAAACCAAGCGAAAGAAGAAAACAAAATGGAAAAAAGCACCCCCAGAATGCTAGCCCAGCCCAGATTTAAGGCAAAAGAAACAACACACGCAAATGGTATGTGAAAACAGGCCGAAGGTTGAAGGCACGTGAAATAATAAAAACGCCCTCCCAACCCCCAACTCCCCTCTCCTTCCTCCCTTCCCCAATTGGATGGAAAATTGAATGGATGCTGGATGAATCGTTGCGGGTGCCAGGGCCGTAAGGTCAGCTTAAATCGACCCGCCTTGGCAATTGTTTTGTCTGTTGCTTGTGTTTGCTCCTTTCTTTCTGCCTCCATGTTTTTTCTCCCCGCGTTGTGATGTGTCCTTAAGAAAAGAGTCCTTTGTGTGGGTGTGTGTGTGTGTGTTTCTTTTTCCTACCCAACCACCCACCCAGGCAAGGGGCGAGCGTTTTTTTTTTACGATCGGTGCACGCCTTGTGCTTCATTATAAAGGAACCTTTTGCCTCCTAAAACGCTTCGCTTAACGCAATTTTATGTTCATTTTCTTGTGGTCGCGCGTTACGGGCAGCCAAGCGAAAGAAGGCAAAAAAGAAGAAACAAAAAAAAAACGGTAAAACACACCCCACATGATTACATTATTAAAATGCAAAGAATAACAATTTTCTCTTACGAAAGACAGAAAAAAACAAAACCCATCTAAAGCTTCACTAAAGCATGGATAGATTGTTCTACACTATCGATGCAACACAGCAGCATCTCGTGGGTGCTTGTGGCAAGGTAGCTACAACAAATTACCATCCCATCCCGATGACCTCGGTCGGTCGTTACCGGTGGGTGGGCGGTTAAATAGGGCCGCATAATTGTTTGTTTGTGCGCAAGTTTTCATGCACTGCACTGCCCCAACAGTGGTGCTAAAAATGAAAAATGTTTCATTCAATGGCGTTAGATTTAAGCGAAGGGAACGATCGCCACACGTGCACCTTATCGCTTACCGCCAGGCATACAACTTTCATAAAGTGGGGTTTGTGTGAAAATTCATTTTATGTTGAGAAATTTGGGAAAATTCTTTCTTGCGAGACGGGAAAATGGTGAGGAAGCGAAGCTGCAAGAGGGTGTGGGTGGATGTATTTTTGGGAATATTTATATTTGCCTCCCATTGACGTTGTTACCCCGGGCGATGAGCTTGGTTACAATTGAGGAATAATGAGATGTTTTGCTTTCGGGGATTTCTTTCTGATTTTGTTTTGTAGGCCACCGTGATAAACTAGAGGAGAAGAATTGAAAAGCACTGTGCCTTATAGACTTCATAGACAATTTTCGAGAAATAAATTTGGCCTTTTGCTTGAACAAAAGCAAAGCGATAGAAAATAGTTGAAAAATAAATACTCTGTAGAAAGTTGCTAAAATTTGAAGAAGAGAATTTATAAATTCGATCCATAAAGATTAGAATCTATTTCTGGAACTTGTTTCGTGCAGAAACTGCTAGAAAAGAGCAACAATCGGGAAAATTAATTTTTCTTCCCGGCGAATGCCGTTGATAGCCGGTCTTTCGAACCGAAATTCATCAACGCAAACGTGGAAAGAAGTAATTATCACATTAAATCGTTTCGTACCAATTGAAGAACACACACGGGAAAGCATTCCCGATTTAAGCACGAATGCAGAGGAAACACATTTAAATGGTTCCGATAAAGACGACCACAAAAAAGAGAGCAATTTAAAACGAAACGAGCTTCACTGGGAGGTGCCGATCGTTCCCACATGACGCTAGTGATCGTTTGCCGGTTTTGAGCAAACTGATTAAAGAACTTGCCACTTTATTGTTTTATTGCACTTGCGGGGTTGTTGTCTCTTTTTTTTTTAATTTTGCTAGTGGAAAACGGGACCATTTTCCACAAAAAAAAACCACGAAGCGCTAAACCGCGTAGTGCAATCCATCCTTGAGTAGCCCGGCGATGCTGGCCGATGATGATAGCGAGCTCGGATAAAACAGGACGCACGTACATACATGTGGATTCCTTGTCTTTTTTTGCTTCTTCTGGGATTTGCTTTCCCAAAAATATCCTCTACACAGGCACACGCAAAGTGGAAAACGTATCCGAGACGTGTGGAGAGGTGAGATCAAATTAGATTCCTCGGTTTACCGTTTGAGCGATTGCTAGAAATGAGTTTCCTTCCCGAGGATATTTTGCAACCCAATCTGCGTCATTGCTGTGCCTTCATTCATCAATCGCCGTGGAAGGTGGAAATCTCTGTGTGCGCTCCCACTCGCTGTGTGGAACGTATGGAGTGGGTGTAGGAGGGTGGCCTTTGGTGCGAGGCAAATCGGGATGTCACCCGATTGAGCGTTACCATCGCACACGCACACCAATCGTCATCCCTTTGCCGTAAAAAAAAAAAAAGGGAAACGGGTGAACCCGCAAGCCATTGTTCTTTCGAAATCTGTCTCGACTGGGAAGCATGCTGCTGCTGGTATAGCTGACATGGGAGACAATGACAAACATGTACGGCGCCAGGGGAATGGTGGCTTTTATTGATCCTTTCGTCCTGCTCTCTCCTTCAAATCCGGTCGTCCGAAAGCAAGGTTGGAAGGATGGTGGTCAGGAGATAGAGAACTGCGTATCGATACCAAGTGTGGGTTTGATGATAGTGATCCTGGTCCTGCTCTGCCACTAAAGCAGATTCCGGAAGCGTTCATACTTTACCCGAACAGGGGGTGGGGAGGGTGGGAGGGAGGATATCCCCTCTCTCCCCCGACCTCACCTAGACGGTACGAGAGCAAATGGTGAATGGAGAGTGTGATCCAGGCCCGTGGAATGTGGTGCCTGACGTGTCCGTGTGGTCCAAGCGTGCTCGTACCACAATTAATCATCGCCTCCGATGAAATTGCTGCGAAATTGTTTTTTTACGGCACATTTCATTTGTCGTACCGAACATCAGCCGGCCAGTTTCTGTTCACTCGGAGTGTAATTTTTCGGCAAAGTGTGGAAACTGGTTTTTTTGTGTCGCCGTCCGCTCGTTCGCTTGTCCATTCACACACGCGTACACGGAAAAGTAAGCAGCGAAGGATTTATTTCCTGATAATGTGTTCCACCGAAGTTCCGAGCAGGCAGACAATTTCCATTGACTGATGAGCACGTAATTAATCGTACTTTTCTCCCATCGTACAGCTCGAATAAATCCACAGCAACAACAACAACAAAAAACGCATCAAAAAGAATTAATTCGCGGTCAGCTTCCAACTTTTCTTGTGCTTTTGGGGTTTTTTTTCTGCTGCCCAACGAAATGTAAAATTGGCAAATCAATAAGAGAACAAGCAAAAAAAAAAAGCATCCCTTTATGGTACGCTCCCTATTTTATCGACCACACATTGTCGGTGGTCTGTATCCTTGTCCGTAGAAGAGAGATGAAACCAAAAAAAAAATGAGGAAGACTTATCTACCGTGACTTGTCCTCGATAAGCTTTTCCACAATGGAACAGGAATCGGATCGGATGATTCCGATAAAAACAACAACAACCAAAAAAAAAAGAAGCTAAAATCAAGAACCCAAAACCACCCGGGAGGGGATGGATCCTCTCCCGAACGGCGGGCAAAAGCTAAATCCTTTAGCTCCATCCATCACTGGCATTCTGGGTCGGGCACACACACTTACACCCCAGCGTGAACGGAACGGTCACACCATAGGACGGGATTGGAAATTTATGCTCACTTTTGTCACGCTTCATGTGACAACATGCGTCGGCACCGTCGGATGGAGAACCATTGGAATGTTCGGGCTAGGCATCCAGTCCGGGGCCGGTTTTCGGTTTCACTGTGACCCTTTTCCGCGGGTTGGGAGGCAGACGGTTAGTGGTTTTGTTGTGACTAGGATATCGTGTGGTTCGCTACTCTGTGTCCTATCCCGTACCCATGCATCGTCCTATTTCCCTCACCCATTCGAACAAGATAAATGCGTGTCCTGTGTGTTGGTTTTTTGCTTTTGGGGGACACCCGTTACACAGACACATTTTATCGTCCGGTTGTTTGCTGGATCGATTTGGATTGTAAAATTTGGCGTTTGATTTGCAAATTGAATATTACGGTTACAACCTTCCCAGCTTCTACCACCCTCACCTTATCCCCATCTGATAGTCTTGATTGATGAACCGGCAAATAGGGATCCGGACAAAACAACCTCGTTGCGTACAGGTAAATGGGGAGAAGGGGGAAAAGGGGGGGGGGGGTGAAAGCGTATTTGCACACGAAATGGGGTGAGCGAGTTGTGGAGAGCGCGCTCAACATCAACAGTAACTCGAACCGATCTCGACTAGGTGACCGAATATGGCCGTGTAACGCATCGCGTTTATTCTTTGAACTAAGCAGGGGTGGTTTTTGTTTTGGGCGAGATTGTGTGTGATGTGTGTGTGTAGGGGTAGGACATCGAATGGGGTTGATAATTAGTTACGATTACACACTGGTCGCAACTAGGGGGGCGCAGTGTGGGGTTTTCAATGGGAGTGGGACGATTATTTGTTAATGAATGCTGCCGTTATTTGCGTATTTGATGTTGGCGATTTTGTCTGCACACCAGGGCGCAGTTGGAAGGTTTGTTGTTTTTTTTTGCTGAATTAGGTGAAAATTCTGTTGGTATACCATTTAAATGTTTATGCTACGAGTGGTTTAGTGATCGATCGGGTTAATGGTATGTTGGCTATCCAAAAACCATTCGCTCTATTGATTGCGTGATGAACGTTGATTTGTTTGATTTTGAATAGCTCTTAGAGGTGGCCATAACTTTTAGCCGACTGGTAATAGTTAGAACTAGTGTTAAAATGTTGACAAATAGATAGAGGGAATAAGAACAATTGGTCTCTTTTTACTTTTAAAATATTGTTTCTTTGGACGTTTTTTATGGACGTCTTTTATGTGATGTGAATTGGACGTCTTTTATGTGATTTTTGAAAACTTTCAAATCTTAAAATAATTTCTGCACAAAAAAGGAGACCTAGTTAAAAGACCACAGCGTTGATGGTGTAAAAATTGATCTCAATGTGTAGAGTCAAGTTTGGAAATTGTTAGTAAATTGTTTGAAAGTCTACCTGCACACAACGCAATTGAAGATTCATCCAGAAAAATCAATTTACATTAGAATTAAAAAAAAAACCTCATTTACCTCTTTCTTTTTATAATCGCAAACATATGTAATACACGCATACTACGAACAAAAGTACGATTTACTAACAAGTTCATAAAGTACACCAAAAAAATACAGCCGACTAAAGTAAGCGTTACAAGGGAAACATTTAATTCGTTTGGTGGGACAAGAAAAAAATATTATACTATGAGCGGCGAGAATAAAATCATCCAATATTGACTTTAATGATCCACACTAATATCTCGAAAGTTTCGTTCATCAGGAAAATTGTATTTTATGAAGTAAAACCAGCCTGTCCAAAACCCCTTTCAAATAAATCCATCTAACTATGTTCAAAGATTTATCTACAAAGGTAACAAATTGCATACAGTTTACACCGGACGGAATTATTCCTGCCATTGCCAGGCACACCCTTCAGCTCCAATAGCAAGCGCTCAATGGACGATAAATGAATTCTGCTTATTAATTTTCATCACACTGCCCAATTCGCATTAGCACGGCATCAAGCTGCACCTGGCAAGCATCACCTTTCACCACCGAACCAGCGCTGATTTCTATTGATGAAGGAAAAACGGGTCCAGCAGAACGCAGCAATTCCCCCGACGTGGGGCAAACTTTTGCTCTCGGTACACAAAAACCCGAACACCAACAATGGAAGCGCGAGGAAGACGAACGGTGTATGGGTAAATAAATGAACAGAAATACACACACACAAACATATTTCATGGCGTGCCCAGTGCCAGTACCAAGTCTCGTACGGAAGAACCACATTTTTGAGGAAGTTAGAAAGTTCATCAATTGCACTCGCCCGGCAATCCGTAACAACCTCAGCACTGCCAGCGGAAACTCGCACACACATATACAGATCGGAGCACCGGAACTGACCACGTAGCATAACCGCAACCTTTTTGAAGCAGGTCGTTCTTTTGCGCACATTGCCAGCGAGCATTGATGCTGAAAAGTGGTTTTTTTTCTCCTCTAATCAATCGATCACGCGGGCGGGAGGCAAGCGCGTGAAGCGGGTGAAAAATCGACATGCTTTGGCGTGCTTGCTGCTGCTTATAACCGACGCAACCAGGCAGCAGCATCAGCGGTAACAACATCATCACCATCATCATCGTCATCCTGTCTCAGGAGTCTCCCGAATTGCGAAGGAGCTCCGTTTGCTTTTCGCGTCTTTCGCATTCGCCGGGTCCAATAAGAGTGGCATCTCACGATTTTAATTTCCGGTGCTGCCAGGCTGCCGTTTGCTTCAATTATGAAAGTTGGGCGGATTTGTTGCTTGGGTTTGTGTGTGTGTGTGTGTATGTTTCTTTTTTCTCCTCTTGTTGTTTGCTCGTTTCTTTCGCTACTTTCCTACTTGGTTAAGCGTATGCTACACAGGTTTTATGTTGTTTTTTTGCCTTCTTTAGGTGGAACCTGTCCGTACGTGCAATATCAGCGGGTACGACTCGGCCAAAACTCTTTGGTGCTTCCTCCAATTTTGGGGAGAAGGAGGACAAGGTTCCGGGAAAGGCGAGGAGAGAGAGATGGGAGCCAGAAGCTGTCTGCCAATCAGCTCGATGGTTCAGCAAAAGGAAGCACATTGAACCCGGAACTTGCATCAAAGCAGGGATACCTTAATCGAAGACATTCTTTTGCTGATTTGCGGGCTAACAGCTTGGAAGTGGAAGTGTTTGGAAGCTGTATTTTTTGGGTACAAATAAAATCATATCAATTTTTAAGTGTTGGTAACTAATAATTTTTCATAGTTTAGTTGTTTCACTTTTCTGCTATAGCATTGTGATTCCATTTTTCTTTATTTTTTTATTTTATTTAATTATGACGGCATAGCGCCGTATTGTCATAATTCCATTTTTCTATTAAAGAACATTATTTTATGCTTTTTCTGTTTGATTTTGGCCAGTTAATTACATATATTATAATTTTTATTGTTAATTTATATTGTTTTAAATTATCTTTTAAAGCATTTTTAAAACACTTTTCTGAACATCCGCTCAATTTTGTTCCTTGGGCTCTTTATCTGAACCCAAGAGTGGAAAATTTTAAATAATTTCACAACTAAGGAAAAATTAATCGTTCCTGTGGAGTGAAAAAGCTACCGTTAGGATATTTTCGTGGAAAATCATTCGAATCTACCGTGTGTCCACCTGTTTTTTACAGTGTGCAGTGTGAATCTGTCATACCAAAACCGGTATTGAACCAACTTGAGTCAGGTATTGAGAGCGGTCCCACGAAACATGAATTCACGTCTTGAATTGACTGAAATATCCCTTTTTTCCCCAGCAGCAGGTCGGCCAGCAAAGGGGTGGGAAGTGGGAAGAGGCAAGCCTGCCGAAGGTGGAAAAGGGTTGAAGAATTGGAGAATTATTCGCTCTGTCGCTGACAGTCCGGAAATAGATTTGGTGCTATTGATAAAATTTTATGAAACTGTTTATAGAACCTAACCCCCCCCCCCCCCCCCCTGCTGTGGGTTGTGTCGAAACCGGGAGGTGAAAGAACTGAGAACCACAATTTCCGGTTCACAATTTTACAACGTCTTACGTCTACATTTTCTCAAAACCCCCGGTTTCCAGGTTTTGGCCACTGCTGCTGGTGTTGATGGTCTGGCAAGACATTGCCCCACTCCCAGCGTTGCATTTGCGTTGGGGTGGGGGTGGGTATTTTTTATGCCGTGATGCCAAACTGAAGGCAGGATGCCACGCTACCGGAACCATTTTTGCACGCTTAGAAATGTGTGCAGCGATCCATCCCATAAGACGATGTAGGCTGTAAGCTGATGCACCCGATGGCATTGTTCCCAGGGAAGGGGATAATATTTTACGCGCACCATCGTTTGCAACGGCCACAGTGCAGCGAAACTGCTGGCCAACAACCAGCAGTCAGCCGGGTCTGGTTAGCCCCGGATGCATCATCTCGTGCACCAGCGGCAGGACGATTTGGGCAACGAGTGGAAGGCAACTGGGCGAAGTTCCACGAACGAAACGTCAGGAACTATTTCATGCCATTTGGTGCCGCTTTGCTTCGTTGGCTCTAAAGGGATGGGCTGAAGGAGGAAGAGGAGAAGAAGGAAAGGAAGGATGAGAGAAAACAGTGGAAGTCGAAGGAGCTAGCAGGAACATGGGCTTTTGCTCATGCATTCCCTGTTTCGCCATTGAATGTCGGGCATCGTATTCGACGAGACAGCTTGTCGCTACTGTTCGGGGTCCGCCCTGGTTTGTGTGTAGCCAGGAATCCGTTTTCCCCGGCAGAGCAAAAGACACAGCATGGAAGGCGCGCGTTTTTCGAAACCAACCGGCACGATTGTGTGTCTGCACTGGAAAAGTGGGTTGAGTGCCAGATTGTGCAGCCAGACCGTCTAACCGTCCGACCGTGCGGACGCAACCCGGTACACGATGCCACGTACCCGAGCGGCACTACATCTCATGAATTTCAACTTCTTGAACCGTAAACCTACCCTTCTTGCAACCGCATTGCATCCCCCGCTCCCTTAGGTCGGAAGACGTCCCGCCGTGCTGCTGGAAGCTGTGAAACAATTTTTCATTAAATATTAAAGTGCGCGCGAGTGAAGCAAGCAAACCGTCGGCTTGAAGTAGATGATACCATAAAAATGGCATATCGCCATCGTTCGGATTGGTGCTTCCAAAGCACGGTTGGCAATGAACCGACCGGTTTTGTTGTGCTGTGGCTAGGACATCGCCGGACAACCATTTGTCCTTTTGTCTGTTGACGCAACAGAGTGCGGAAAATTAATTAATATGCTTCGATGCGATGGAAATTGTGGGACGGAGATGATCGCCGGATGGGAGTGCTCTGCTACTGAGCGGTGCAGTTGACAGTTCGTGACAGCGGCTAGTGTCATTTAAACGCCATCCGTATCGAGGCGTCGACGTTGACAGGTGAGTGAATTTTGTTGTCGTTGGTGGTGAGTTTTTCGTTGGACTTTTGATTTGAATGGGAAAAAAATTTAATATTTCAATTTGGGAAATGGAATTGAAAAATAAAGAAAGAATATTGATCAAATAATGATAAGTATTTTATAATAGTATTATTGATCCAATAATTAATACATATTGACAACAAGACAGAAAAAGAACCAGTATTAGATAAGAAAAACGTATATTTTAACCAAAGAAGAGAATTTTCTCTTTAAAATTCTTCCCTAAGCCACCCTTGTTCCGGTTCGTTTTACAAAAAAATCTACATGAAACCCCAAAATGAAAATGACATTGACCAAGATAAGGCGTCGGAGAGTTTAAAACGAAACCTCACCAATTGGATGTTAGCGGTTCAAAGCTGATCCCAGCAAATTCCCTTTTTTTTCTTCCCCACATTAGCTCATTATTTTCACTCGCCAGTTTCTGCGTGGAAACCAACCACCCCACCAAGCAGCACAGAACCCAACAAGCGACATGAAAGGAAACAAATCAAACCGAAACGAAACTTTTCCGCTAGCATCGCCCGAGTGGTGGTGTTTTCTGCTGGAAAACAGAACCGTGGGCCTATTGGCATTGGGATTCACCCGGAAGAGGACAATTATTTTGCGTTGCTTCTCGCTCGCCGTAGCCGGTTAGCTTTTTTCGTGCCGCTATCTATTATTCAATTTTTGAAACCACAACGAGACTAACTTTGGGGTCGCTTCAGTTTTGTGGAGGCTGGAGGAGGAGGAGGAGAAGGGAAGGAGATGAAAGGGAAGGTAACAGTCCGACCCGAACATCCTGTTCCTTTGCTCCAGTTTCAACAACAATGGGAAATACCGGCCCCAAAAAGACTTTACCATGTCCCCGGTAACTGACGTTCCTTTCAAAACCTCGGCCAAAGTGGCTCTGGAGCACAATAATGTGATTATTGTGCAAAATTACAAACAATCCCTTAAATTGACATTAATCTGATTATTCTAAACGATCTTGCCCGATGATTGCTGTTTGTAAAAAAAAAAGAGGGACATTTGGAGTTTGATTTTGTTGTTTTGTTCTCCCAAAGATAAGGAGCGCCCCGTTTCTTGGAACGCGGCGGAAAGCGTAGTTTATCGTGAAATTGTAATCTCGCCCGTAGGAGCTGGATGTTTTAAAAATAAATCCTTCGTTTCCAGCTGGAAATGGTTCGGCCGAAGCTCATATTAATTGAGAGTAGTAGTACAGCCATTTCCATTCCTGTTGCGATGCGTCTATCTTCAAAGCGAAGCTTTTCCCCCAATTAGTTTGTACCGATAACAATCGTAATTGGGAGATGAATGTTTTGAAGCAAAACTGCATCTCATGCTCATCGTTTCCATTGCCTTTTTTTTCGCTATCGCTGAGCAAAATACGCCATTTGCTAGCGATATTTAAATTTAACTTCCAAGCAAACCATTAGACGGTGGTACGGATTTATCACAAAGCAATACAAAGATGGCAAGTGACAGTGGATCGCTAATTGAAATGTGAGCAACCGAGTCTAAGTCCGAGTGGAAATTCAGTGGAAAATCTACAATCTATTCCCTTCCGATTGAGTGTCGGCGAGGTTTGGGCCTTTCGCGATAAGATTGGCATTTGCCATCGCCGTACTTTGGAGTGGATAAGGGCTTTTTGTTGTTGTTTTGTTGAAGTCCTCGATACTTGAGCACTGTTGTACCATCTTGGCTGGAAGAACATATAATTTGCCATGCCCGGATAAAGCTTTTTCCTCTTTGCAACGCGGTTTTGCCTTTCTTCGGTGGCCAAACATTCAATTACAGCTACGAGATTCGCTCTCAACCAGCAACCATCGCTGCGCCCGATCGCGATTTGGCGCACAAACAAACTTTAAAATTGAATGATAATGATAGGAATTTCGTGTACTGGGACCCATCACTCTTTTGGGTGGGGTGGGGGGGGGAGTTTTGTGTTCCCATCCACTCCCGGATCAAAGTGAACTGTCAACGGAGCACGATTCCGTTCGGCCGTACACGTCACACGTCAACCATCAACTCAGCCAAAAAAACAAGAAAGAAAAAAAATCCAGCCCCACCCAAATCATCATCCGTACCCTCCCCTGCAACCCCCCCCCCCTCCTCTCACAGTGGGGAAAAAGCGCTGAACAGTTAGCATTTTTCCCAGCGCCAACCATGCGCCTCCATTGGCTGCCCGGCCGGATGTACAATATGATTGGCGTTGGCGGGAAACCAGCGCCCGGGAACAAGCTTGACAGTGGGTGGTCGGCCGCGCGCACAAGTGAATGAAATGTGATAAGAAATTTAGTCTCCGACATTGTTTGCGGTCGGTTTTTGTTTGCGTCCATCAGTCACGATCCGGTTCACCAAAAAATGGGAGAAGAAAAAAAGGCAGGCAAGAAAATGAAATGGAACAAAATCAACCGCTCCATGCAAACAACAGAGAGAGAGAGAGAGAGAGAGAGCAAGGGAAAAACCGCTCCAAGCAAACGAACTGAAAATCTGTTTCCCAATCTCCCTCCCCCCCCCCTCTCCCCACCCAATTCCCTTCTTATCCCTTAGCAGTGCATGACAAGAGGGGCGGCACAAAAAGGGACAAACATCATCAAACCCAATCTAAAACCTCGTGGGTTTCGTACGCCACAACCACCGGAATGGGACAACGTGTAACACGACCGGATAAAATCCAGTAGCTAAAATCTCATCTCGGAAAAGATGAGGACAGTTCTTCACTGATTGAGGGGGAGGAGGGGATATAGGAAGAAGGAGAGGGAGGGGAAGTTGGAAAAAAACAAACATGAATTCCCGCCCACTAGCTACGCGGAAGGACTACGACTCCCGCATTGACGCTTAGGAAAAACGCGTGAAGAGGGGGGGGGGGGGGGGGGGGGGGGGGGGGGGGGGGGGGGGGGGGGAATTTGGTGGGAGTGGAAGCCAGCACGAGGTGGAGGTGGGTTGCGTTCGTGTTATCGCGAAAATAGCTTTTCCATTTACGCGGACAAACAGCGGACTGCCCAATGGTCTACCCCGCACCAGAACCCCGGGGGGACACGACAATCGTGATGAAAATGAAAACGATGAGATAAATGTGATTAATTTATGCTCCGAACAGAAGACGGAGGCCCAGGCAACTGCAAATCGTTTGCGTCATGCTTGTGTGTGTGTGACGGGGGAGTTCCTGTAGTGGGCCAGTCCGGGTGACGGTGGTTTGATCCGGTCCTTTAACTCGCGGAAAACCTACCGCTTCGGACGTTCAAATGGTGCGGCGAGCGTGTTACACTGTCAACCGCAGGAATCACGGTCCCGTACACACGGTGGAGGACTTCACTCACTGAAGCCGAATCGGTGACCAACTCTTCACGAGCTGATGGAAGCTTTTAATCTTTTCATCCCGCTTCTCTACTACACCATTTCCACCATACATACGTACAACAGCTCGTCCATTCATTAGTCAAGCCACTTCGGGACGGGACGGGCGTTCATTATCGCGCTTAGGATCCGACCTGGGTCGCGTGGCCACAAAACAGTGACACTAAAACCGCTGAACGGACATGACAATCTTTACCTTCCGTTCCAGGCCATTTTTTTTCTGGAACTCTCGCCTTTAGGAGCCTTTTTGGGTGCTTGGTTAGTGTCATGTCATGGCGCCGGCACCAGGAGTCACCGTAATGTCCACCTGTCCAACGAACAAAACCTCAAAAATTCGTTCACCAACGTTGTGCAAAACGATTTTCCGTCTATTAGGTGTTTGAGGGACCGGACAAATGTGTGTCAACTTGTAATGTGATCGATTAGTTCGGATTGCTTGTTTGATTGAGATTATTTACTATATTATTACGATTATATATTTATTTAATTTAATAAATATATTTCTTACACAACACTTATCAATATTATTTTATTAAAATATCCGAGAACTCCGATAACATCAACATGTTACTCAACGCGCCTGGGATCAATTATGCTGACTCCTGACCAATCACCAATGCTCACCCAATATATCAATGGTTGAAGATCGTTGGTGAAATAGTCAGATACTACCAACAACCCAAACTCTCCGGTACCGTACCGTTCAAATTGTTACACCGTACAATCGCTGACATAAATCCGTATCCGGCCTATTAAGATGCAAAAGCGCCTTCCACGTGGTGCTCGGGGCGGGCTCGCGGTTGACGGGCTCGCCTTATAGCCGTCAGTCAAGCGGTCTGGCAGTACGATTGCTCGATGTAATTATACGGCTTTGCGTGCTGTCTCGACTCGACACCGGCATATCGCCACCAGGACAGTTACTGCTTAATAGGCAGTTTTTTGGCCGCTCCGGTCTGGCCAATAGCCGCCAGAGCCAAAGTTTGGATGTTCGTGCGACTGCTTCTACGCAATCCACCCCCAGTGCGCCAGTGTAGATGATGCACAGAACTGACCTTTCTGACGGTGTCCATTAATATCGTTCAGGCGAACAAGTTGGCAGCAATAGAGAAAAAATATGTATATCTCGCTCCAAAACCGTAACCAGCGTGTCAAAAGGAAGATACCGGCTGCTCCGGTACGGCGATGGACATAAATGGTTCGTTGAACCGTTGGCAGACTATTGTGGGGAGGGTGATGAGAAACGCGAGATTTGGAGTGAGGCAACATAATATGTTTGATAAATCACGCTGACCCACTAGATCCCGGGCAGCGCTGTTGCAAGTGCGAACGTTTCAAGGTCGCGCATCGTGTTCGAACTTTAGCGAAGCCGGTTGTTACTCATTTGCATTAGAGCGGCGAATTTCGAGCGTTGGCATTTGTTTTGTTTTGTTTGTTACGAACTGAACAGGTGTGGAGAGTAAAGCAAACTCTACGCCCGCATGGCACGCGAATTCCAAAAAAATCGGTTATCAAAGACGCGAAAGATCAAACATTGTCTATGTCGTGTATCTATGTCGTTTTTGGGGTTTGGAAAAAAGAGCACACAGACATAGATAAACTTTAGACAAAAAAAAATAGAGAAACATGTCTACGATTGCACTTTTTCCCCATCTCTGCTAGAGTGTGTGTATTCATCGAGAGTATGCTCACATGAGCTATAAAAGAGTCCTCGGGAGGATTGGTTATCATCAGTCAGCTGTTTGCAACTTTACAGTTCAAACGTTCTGCAGTGGAATAGACAAATCGGAAACAAACGTTCTTGTGCTTGTACGGATATCGTTACCCCCGGGAAGAACCAACCAAGATGTACTCCAAACTGGTAAGAACACGGCATCATGATGCAATCAGAACTTCCATTTCTGCCATCTCATCCAATAACCAGAACTCCACAAGGACTTCTTGTTGTACTTGTTGGGAGAGAGGGAGAGAGAGAATTGCTTTCTTCTGATCATCACTTTACATACTTTCGCTCGATAGATTGTCCTTGCCGTTGCTGTGTTCTGCTTGGTTGCAGCAGCACCACCGAAGAAAACGATCCGTGCCGCGTCCGGTGGACCGGACAGTGACGCGACGGTGATCCAGCAAGATCAGATCATCAACGATGACGGTTCGTACAACTTTGTGTTCGAAACGAGCAATGGCATACGGGCGCAGGCCAGCAGCTCGGACGGCATCCGTACGGCGGGTGACTTTTCTTATCCGGCACCGGACGGCACGAACATAGCGCTTACGTACGTGGCCGACGAGTACGGGTTCCAGCCGCAGGGTGCCCATCTGCCGGTCGAGCCACCGGCACCGGACCACGTGATCAAGCAGCTGGAGGACATCCGCGCAAACCCACCGAACGATCCGTACTTCGATGCTGCCTTCCTCGACTCGGAGATTGCTCGGCTGCGGGCCACGCAGGGTTAGAACCTTATTAGTTAGCTAGCAAAATGAAGCACTATTGCATTCAGCTGAAAGTACCAGCTGTAGTCCAATTTGTTATGGTTAAATAAAAACAAAAAGTTTTAATTATAAAAAATGCGAAGATGAAAGTTTAATGTTTCACACTGGCCCTCAAGAATACTTTTACAATTAACTACCACTATCCAGTTCACCTTTCCTTTGAGTATAACCTACACCCATATAGAGACTTTAAAAATCTAATCACGAATTCCAGGTACTCCAAAACCAGATCCCCATCACTAATGTCACAGTAGCATTAATCAAAGCTAACCACCGTACCACCTTTGGGTTTGGGGCTCTGTATGTACGCTCGAATCCTGAATGTCCGGCAGGTAGTTATAATCTACCGTTACGGGAAACTGTCCCGACTGGTCCGGTTCGTCGTCCAAAGGTATGAAATTGGAAAGCTATCTTGATCCCCGACGCCACTCCCTTTGCAGCCGGAAATCCGAATCAGTCTCATGTTTCACTGTCGCGCTGACCCAACGTCTGACCCTTTTTGTGGTGCGGTCATGGGAGATACCCGGGAAGTACGGGGGGAGGGGGATTGCACATGACAGTATCCGCATCGAAAACAGGGGATATTGAAACAGGATATTCACATTACCCACAGGATGTGTCCGGGGATGGTGTGCCACCGGTCAACGGGAAACAGTCGCCGATGAGCCATCCGCACGGACTGTGTGGACTGTGATTGGGACCGATACGATTGGTCACACAGTCACACAGGCTGGTCACGGGTATCGGTCCGGTAGCAATCGGGGTCACCGGACAGGTGTGCCAGTACCGATCGATTTGTTGGAAACGAGGATTTTAAGTCTATTTTTGGAGCGAAGTTAATTTCTGCTTCATGACAGGAAATGACGCTTCGTTCGGGGTAAGGGCTGGTGCCGAATGTTCAAATGGACACCTCTGTGCAGTGCTAATTGATCGATAAATGTTTCATTATTGCTAGACATTGGTAGCTGCCCCGGGTAAGGAGTTTAAAATGGTAAAAAAGATTATCTCTTTCTTACTTTTAAGACTGAAGGAGACTATATTGCAGTTTGGCACCTTACTGAGAATAGAATTTCTGGAATTCTTGAACAAACTTCTAGTCACATGAGCGATGGTAGAAAATCTCTTCTAGAAATTAAAATAAAAAGCATTAAAGCAATTGAAAATATCTACAATAAATATTAAATATCTAAAAGCCATTGTAATTTGCTGTGAGTTCAGTATCAAATAGCACTTAACATAAGAATGTCAGCAATGTTTGTTATAAATTAAAGCATTAAAAATGCTTTTCTTTTAATTACATTAAAGTTTTTAATTCAACTTTGTTAATCAAATGTATATGAAAACAAGTTCTTTTTTCTTTATCAGTTTATTCACATTTTCCTGGCTTGAAACTTCGCCAATGTAACTTTGCAAGCCAAAGATAAAATAAAACAATAAATGGTTCTTGTTGCCGTCTACCCGTCCTTCTTGTCATTTAATTAAACGACGGATTTCATAATCCTTCACAAGGAAAGCATGCCGTTGACATCCGTTTACTCCAATTACAGCTTTCAATTGAAACTGTAGCCAATACAAACAATGCAATGCCGCAACGCGAACACGCGCGCAACTTTTCGCCACTGTTCTGTTGTTTCGCGACAAAACTGCGTTGTTTGACGGTGGTCGCAAGCCAGCAACAGCAGCAGCCGTATGATAAGTTTGTAATAAAAAGCACGGAATAAGCACAAACAACAAGCGTGCAACAAAAAAGCATGCCGAAAACACAAATGAAATGAAGATAAAGTAACGGTCGGGCGCATTAGGCCACGCGGGGGGGGGTTTGGAAAAACCGATCCGCCCAGCGCATCGGCAATGAACGACCGCTTCGGAGCGAAATGCATTTGTGAGAAAACTTTTGCCCAGCCCACCCACCCACACGCTGGTCGGTTTGTGGGGTAAATTGGTGGAAAAGCTCCCTCGCCTGTGTTTACCACTATTTTCCATCAGATTATTTATATCGTACAATTCGGTGCGCGCTGCTGAAGGACCAACGCTAGGTGGGAAAAGGAAAAACATCTATCACGAAAAGACGTCCCGGACCGACCGAACCGAATGGCGACCGGGTGACAGTGTCTGGGACGTGTGCCACGAACACTGCTGACCCCTTTCCCCCACTCATCTCTCAGTAATTCCTCCCTTCTCCCCAGCGTAATGCGAAACAAAGTATGGAAAGTTTTAATTGGATTTAGGTGGCAAATTTTTCGAGGCCCCCTTGTCTCATCACTTTTACCATTGAAAAGAGGGGAAGAGGGGTGATGGTTGCAAGGGGAGTAGGTGTGGGGGGAAGGTGACGAAGGTATGCGCAATAGTTGTTTATTATGTTCAGCGGCTAGTGGAAAACAACGGTGTGCCAACCAGGCGAGAGTGTTTTGGGTCTTGTAATTAATTACGAATGATTGTTTTATTTTCAATTTTCATTTACAAATGTTTCTGGTGGGAAAGGGAGCGGTGGTAGGGGGGGGGGGGATGGGGATGAAGTTGGGAACTGGTAGTACTCCAACATCGAAATAAACAGTTGAGCCGGAGTGTTAATCCGTCATTTGAATAGCGCTACCTTAGCATGCAACCGCAGCACGGCGGCATAACTTCTTGGCGCACCACAGAACCACTTTTCCGTGAGTGCTTGTTTTTTTTTTAATTTTTTTTTGTTTTTCTCCGTTCGATGAAATTCCTTTTTACTTCGATTAATAAACTGCTGTGCCTGTGCGCTGTGGAACGGGCATCAAGCGCGACCGAGAATGAAGCTTCAAGAAGCTGAAGATTTCAATTACGATTGGCAGTTTCGATTATCTTTGACTCTTCTCGCCAGTGTGGTGAAATAAATCTTTTTTCCACTCGTTTTCCGCACACACACACACACACACACAACAGCGGTGGAAAATTCTCAAGGAAAAACGGAAGGAAAAAATTCAAACAACAACACACAGCCTCTTCACATCGTGTGCAGCCAGATACAGCACAGCACACACACATAAAGGGGGCCCGTAACGACGTAAAAGGGGAACACAGGAAAAGAAAAGGAAAATCCGAAAATGGCAAAGATTTTCCACAGCGCGAAAAATCGATTCCACTGCGAAACGAGATTCAAATCGCGTCGCGTCGAGGTCGAAGTTGCTGGTTACGGTTTGGGCAGGGGTTTTCAACAAATATCTTCCACCGGTCCACAAAAAACATTACTGCCAACGTTACCATAGAGAGTGCCACTCACACACACACCAATCCACGGAAGGAAACTTTTATTTATAAAAAAAAAGAGTTAAAAAAAGCTCACAAACACACACACACATGGGGGGAAAAAATAAAAGATCGGATCGAAACAAAACTCGAAAGAGACGCGAACCGCTTCACTCACTCGCTGGCCGGCATTTCCCATCCAGCAGACAAGAACAGCAGCGTTCAAACAGCGCTGAGGTTCAAAATCATGTTACATCTCGTTCGTATTACCATTTACAAGATTGTAGTTATGTTCGCTTCCGTCTTCGACCGGTGTGGTAAGCGGGTCGGAAGAACGGAGCCATGAGTGGAGGGATATTTTCTGAAGTCATTTTTCCGAAACTGACATCCGCTGCTTGGGCGCACACCGCAGCATCCCAAAACCGATGCTTCCGTAGTGGAAAGAAATCAAGGAATTGGCTGTCACGGGTATTGGCCGTCACCGGGTAAAGGCAGTCCACAGTGAGGCTAAAAGATAAAAGCAGCTTTCGGTATCTGCTTTTAGCCATTGCCGTTGCAGATGCCCGTCTGCTCTGCTGTGACGGGCTCGAATGCTCGAAGGTCGTCGGGTTCGAGTTAGGAACGGAACGTTCGGTAATAAAGGACCTGGCGAACACGGTGGACACGGTTAGGAAATGAATGAATAATAAATGGATGTGTAGCATCACACACACACACACACACACACACACAAGGTCGATGGAAGAGGTGAATGGTAAAACGGGAACCTGAACCCGAACTCTGCAAAGTGTAAGAAAAGCAAGGAAAAAAGCTGTAGACTTCCTTCCGTATCTGGTCGGATTTCGTACCGTGAATGGTGTAACCGAATGGGAAAAACGCCAAACATCATCGACTTCCTTTCTATTTGCCATTTTCCAATGCTTCTCCCGGTACACAAGCCGGTTCCAAATCATGCTTACCCCGTTCGTGTGTGTGTGCGGGAGCCATTTTCGGTGAATCCTTTTCCACGTTCGGCCGTGCTTGTCAGGTTTTCCAGGATCTTCAAAGATGTGAACGAGTGTGTATATGTTTGTCAGCCTGTATCATCTTCAAGTGAGACGATGTTTTGGTGAATGTTTAGCAAACCTGCTTAGGCTTATGCCCGTGCACGTGTGTCTTCCTTTTCGAGGCACCCCAGGCAAAGCCGATGCCATGGGAGCATTGTATATCAATTGATGCTCATTTTAAGGAGCCGAAATGCCTTGCAATGGGTGGGAAAAAACGCACACAAAAGGAACGTGAAATTCGTTCTCCATCTGCGAGGCAGTGCGTTAAGCGCCCGAAACAACAGGGGGTATACCTCAACAGGCGAACAAACCGGCACACGATCACGAGAACATTATGTCAATAAATTTAACATATTACTCTCGAATCACGACGCACTGGTTGGGCCAACCTGATTCAGACGCAATTTCCATCACCATGGTAAATAAATGCCAAGAAAAAGAGAGGCGTAAAACTGGAGCAAATGGCAAATTGAATTCATCAACGGTTGCTTCTTGGAGACCTTATTGCTCTAAACATTCCAGCGGGCTGGGTTCTGAGTTAAGCTGGTAAGGGACTCCTGCAGACAGGAGCATACAATTTCCATACCGAAATTGATACCACTTTCGAATCAATTAAAGGAAAATGAGCCTTTTATACCGTAGCTTTTGTTATGAGGAGGGCGCCCATTTTGCGCCTTAACACAGTAGCAAAGGTGATTACTACCTTCAATGCACTTTTCTCACTGAGAGAGCACTTTGCTCGAGCAACGTTTCTAAACATACCGGAACATACGAGTAACATCCATGGAACTATAAGAGCTCAGTAAATACAGCTCAGTATGGAAAGAATCCGAGCTCTAAGCTTTCACTAAGCCGTAACTACTATTTCTCGGAGCGGAGTTTGTTAGTAAAAAGGCATTCAATTTCAAAATCCCTAACACGCCACACGGGTATAGAAAGCAATGTCGGAATGCAATGAAGGATGCATGCCGTCGTACGCCTCGAAAACCATCCATCCCTTTTTGGGCGATGACGTCTTTTCTGGTAAATGCTTAGGTATTCCTCCGGGTAAGCCGATTAAAGATAATCAAAAGTCAAGAAATATTTACCGTAACTTCGGAACCGGATTGCAGGATTGCAAAAAGGGACGCGAGTTGCGGCAGCAGGTTGCGTGTTGCTACGTTGCGTCAGTTTCACTATGTCCACCTGTCCCGGTGGTCTATGATTGCCTTTTCTTTTCATAGAGTTTTTCTTTCTGGACGAAAGAAAATGTGTTC
>STHB01034194.1:0-20507 GCA_018908115.1 Anopheles rivulorum
GCAAATAAATGAAGAAAAGTGAACGCGCTTTATCACGCTACAACCGCCACCAAAACAGACCGACACGGGTGGCGTTCTACGACTATCGTAATGCGCATGCGCTCGCTCGCTACACATGCGCGCAAAAAGGTGTTCAAACGAGTCGTACGTGTCCCAAAATGTGCCCGTAAATCCACTCTACGCTGCATACACGGCGTCTTTGAATGTGTTGGTGTGTACCGACGCGCGATCCAAATTTGCTTTCTCGCCTTAGCAGAATGATAGTTGGTAGGCAGAGTGAAACGGAGTATTGGCTTGTTGAAGGCGTACCGTGTAAATGCGTGTGTGCATGAGTGTGCATGTGTTTTGTCTCACGTCGCGTGCAGGCCAGAACGAGAGGCCAACACTGGGAGGAGTCGAGTTGCAAGACTGGGTTATGCCTCCCGATCGCAATGTAATGACACTGCTACACATCAGCTCCGAGACGAGCGGCATCCGCGATCTACATTGCGATGATTGGTCGTTTATCGGTTGAGCGGACCGGTCGGAACTTTTACTTTCCGTCGTTCGTTCGATCGTCCGTCCGGCCGTTTGGAGCGGTTCGAACGCTTTCCTTTCAGGCGGGTGAAGGTGACATGAACCGGTTTGTTGTTTGCTTCCATCGTCCAAGGGCTGTGTTTTTTTGTTTTTTTTTTTGTTAATTTTTACCCTCTTAATGTTGCGACTTTGTATCTTTCGTACGTTTCGTTGTCGCGTATCGATTTGGCAAAAGGTTCGCATACGCGCAACTCATTTATCATCGCTTTTGGCGCAACTTTTTGTTGCATCAGACCAGTTTTATGTTTTGTGTGTTTATTGTTTTACGAAATGCAACGATTCCGAACTTATTTCTTCTGTGAGGTAATCCTTTTTCCATGCATATTCATCATGTTTGCACTGTTTTACGGATTTTGGTCAATTTAAATTGAGCAAAAAGTTTTGTTTCCAATTTGGGGAGGTAAATGTGTCTATTTCTAAATGAGCACATCAAGCACAATCTCACGTGTTTGATTGTAAACAAACGTGATACATGGTTTTAGCACATTTTACCCATACAAAATGGTAGTGCTCGTGCATTTTTAAAACCTTAGACGAGATGAGCCGAGTTGCCTTACCTTCAAAGTTGCCGAGTTGCCGAGTTCACGTACAAAGTAACAAACGTACGCCCCACCGGAACATGTTCTTTTGTGAGCTTCGCAAATCTTGCTCGACCAAAAAAGGTAACAAAAAACCACATTTGCTGATGAAATCAAAATCACAACATTATTTTGTGTTTGTGTGTGTGGTTAGTGTTGTATCACTTTTTTTTTTTGCTGCACATTACTATAACCAACTACAACACCGGAGAAAGTGGTAAGAGAACATGGCGCAGGTATGTTTGAAGCACACACTCGGTTGATTTTTGCTCTGCACTGGGATTTAATTTATCTTTTTTTTTTCTTCGTTCGTTTTGTTTGACCACAAGCTCCGCTACCATATTTGCATTCCGCAAGGCTACGAACCGATCGGCAAAAAAAAGTGAAGTACGCAGCAACAACAAAAAAAAACAACAACATCACCACACAACAGATAAGCCTATAAACCTACACCATTAACAATTGCATCTTTCGTGGGCTTCCTCTATTATTTTTTTCTTTTGCTGCACACTTCCCCATCAATATCTGTGCGTGTAGGGTTTCTCCCCCAGTTGCCCGCGGTATAACACATGCACGCAAAAAGTAATGAAAATGGCTTTGCAAAAAAAAAGGAAAGGAAATTATAATCTGACAGTAAACATGCCCTGCTGAAGAGTGTTGTTTGGCCGCACTTGTCTACGGGCAGATACAATCCAAACAGCCGCACCAAGCTCGGAACGGAAAATCAACAATCCTTCTGCCGGGCAGTGAAAACCGACAACAAGCAGCATCGCAAATAACGTCTGTTTCAACAGCAAAAAGAACATATGTTGTACGAGGACTCTCGATCGCGAAGAGAGAAAGCGAAAATTCAAGACGAAAAGCGCGGTTCATTGAGGTGTTGAGGAGTAAACGTTTCGCTATTGTGCCGTTGTGGGGTTTGAGCATGGTTCTGCTTACAAGTTTCCATTTCTTTTGGTGGGTTTTTAGTCTTTGTTTTCCTATAACAAACCCACGCGCTTAAAATATGCTGTCACCTTCGGTTCGGTTGTGACGTAAAGGGAACTTTACGGAAATGCTAGCATTTGCTCGGGCCGGTACAACATTCCATCGTGCAGAAAGGAAGGCGAGCTGACCATATAAATCAAGATAAAGTGAAATGATACCCGACACCCAATTTTATCATCACTTCTTTTTGATAGTTCATAATTAAATAGATAAATATCTTCACAGCATGACAGCGTGTGGTACCATTGTTTCGCCTGAACACCTTTTCACACCTCACCGAAAATGGGAGTAACACACAAACCGTTACGTTTTCTAATGCCCCTAGGTCACCGCAGTGGTATCACATTGAACACGAACAGGGATAGACTTTGAGTTCCAATTTTTGCTTTTATAATTTGGATTTTTGATCAAACTGGTCAGAATCAGTAATGGCCACATCTTCAGATCAGATGAAGATGATCTACAGTATATTCTGTCGAAGATCTTGGAAATCAACTGCTGTAAATCATTTCAAGTTACAATGCATGTTAATGGAATACACATATTATTGTAATGTAGATCTGTATGATGTTTCAAAAGAATCAGTAAGTGATACCGAATTCACTTGTATTGTTCATTAATAGAGCAAAGATGACATATCCAGCAGATAAATCGCAGTATGTCTATCGTAAAGACGGGAAATGTAAAGAATACTTATAACATTAGCGTTCAAATGTATATAGAACCTTCATGAGAATGTATGAAGATCTCTAGCAATGCTGCTGCGAGGATAGAGCAGAGTCTCGACTCGTGCCAACGAAACAATGCTCTGTAGGACTCGATTTCCTGTACACTAAGATCTTCAAGATGAGATGAGTGCCTTGGCTAGATATGCCGGGAAACTCGATTAGTAGACGACGATAAGTTTAACAGATTCAAACAAAGAAATAGAACCTAAACCAAAGTCTTATTATGCACTAAAAGAGGTTGAGATGTATGACTAAATAGTAAAAACATTGACGAGTAAGTCGGTACTCTTAACCTCACTTTCTAACGAATTGGTACTGCAAGATGCTTTTATTTTACAATGCCAAATTTAAATGATCATGCAACTTTTTTCGAGCTAGACATTGACGATCATGAAGGATATTGTAAGAAAATCAAGCTATCAACAAAATCGAATAACCTTTCCGCTTAGTGTATGCACCTTTTCCAATGTTTTCATTGTCCAACGATAATTAACCGAGCAAAAAAATGTAGGTAAATCCAACGGGCAACGTAACGATCAGATATACGTGACATTTTACCCATATTTTCGTGCTGTTGCTAACGATTGCCAAACAGTTCCCACCTGCAAACCATCAGCTTGGTGCGGCGGCTAATTCTCACCCAGTGTCTATTTATGCACCAGTGCTGCCAGTGCCGAAGCGAAACCAACTGAAAAGTGGATAATAATTGTGCACAAATCACACAAAACACAGGTGTTGCAAGAGTGCCCACTTTCAAGTGGTTAAGGCAGCAATGATCTTGTGCTAAACAATGCACCGACGAGAAGCTTTCCAGCGGGTTCGCCTTTCAAAAATAAGGAAAACGGCGCTAATGTTGGCTAATTTTACATGCTCACATGTCTTGTTGTTTTAGCGGATTTTCGGAAGGTTACGCTTCCTTACCTCTCAATCTTAGCTTATTGATGAAGGTATGCTATCGAAAGGTTTACTTATTTGCCAAAAATAGCACCTAGCACTTCGTCTATCGATTATTATAATCACTGCAAACGAACTCACGAATGTGCTGCATTCTTCGAACTGTTTGCATAATTTGCCGCTGTTACGGCAAGCTTAGCGTTAATAATTTTCCTTTGCGTGCTGTGTTCGTGTGTTTATAATAACATCATTTGTCTGCTGATAGCTGGGTGGGACTGATAGGAAGCTATATGGATACCCTTTTCTTCCTCCACTTTAGCTTCCTGTACGTTGTTCACCGGTTGGTATAAATGATTGTGGATTGTATTCTCTCGTTGCATAGCACCCACCATACTAGATCAACCGTGTTCGTGCAACCGTATGCATAAAGGTACGATCCATAATTTTTCTCACGATCGCGTGTTGCTGTGAACGGATGCAGGTACAGATGCGTGTACAGTCCGTCCGTGTGCTCAGAGTTTTTTTTTTTCACTTTTCAAATCACTTTTCCTCAAACATACGAACCACCCCTCTCCCTCCACCCAACTGGCCACCCCACCGTGCCACCACGGTATTATTTTATTAAGCATGCCTGCTTCTCTCACCAGTAAACTACCGTTAAATGATGACTGCATCTGGGTGGAGAGATGTGCTAGACTATCGGCTACCTTTTGTCAGTATTTAAAGAAATAAGAAGTCTAACACGTTCGCCCGGTACAAATTATGAGGCCTCGTTTGGGCCTCATAATAGCGGGAAGCAGAATTAGGAAGTGGCACCCCGTTTATTGCACCCTGCTTAGCTTGCCCTTCGCAACAATGGTTGCTGCTGCTGTAGCTCACGTTTGTTTTGCTGCCGTGGCGTAATGGAATGGAAGTGACTTTCTCATTCGTCCCGTGCTGGATGTGGCCACAGATCGGAAAGAGAAAGGAACACTTGATCGGGGTGGTGCAGGGCATTAATAAAAATTCACACTCGCGTATGCGAACAGCACCGAGGGTGTAATGAGCTACGAGCAGTGGTTTTTCCGACTGCGCGCGCGCTCGTAATGAAGGAAGCAGTGGCAACTGCACCGTTGCACTGCTTGTGTCATTACAATATGCATCATACACGTGGTGCAACCCGGGTGCAGATGCATATTATGTTTACATTCCATCCATCCGAAAAACGTGATTTAAATGATGAATGTTGCTTCCTACTTTCTAGCAGTTGATGATCCTCATAATGCTCAATATGGTCCATTTTGCCAAAGGAAGTTTTCCTGTGCGGAAGTTTAACCTGCACAGGGAGTGTTTTATCGCGAGCAACGGCATTATGCCGCTTCTTTTATTTGTCAAACATGTGCCCAGCTACTGGATGGTAGGTAACACGTGAGCATATTATGGGTAACGTTTCCAAAAAAAGAAGCAAAATATCACCATTTGTTGCGTACGGTCTCTGGACGCATGGATAAAACGAAAGAATCGCCCAACTTCCTGGAAGTGAATAAAAATTACGTGCCTTGTTTAAGATTATCTTATCGAGCGTAGTCTATTTGCAAACATGTGTGCAGTATGAAGCGGCTGAGAGTAATTTGGAAAAGTGCAGCTCGTTTTGTTGATACTGTTTTAAAAAATTATTTTTATTGAACGATTTAATAATATTCTAAACTTTTTTAGGATGTTATTTTTGCGAACGACTTTTTTAAAGTTGAAGCCATTTTTTGTTGCTTTAATTTAATAAATTTTTAATTGCTTTAATTATTTTTCCTGTTTCAAAACGTTTTATTTTCGGAGGCAAAAACTAAAATGCTTCACTTGAAAACGAAATAAACCGCGCTACACTAATGAGCAAAAAGTTTGCTGACAGAAGAAATTGATTCTTTGCTCAACTTTAGAAAGAGGAATGAAAGAAAAAAAACCAATCTCCCCTCCAGACGCTAGAATCAGCTGTCGACAGGGTTTCCGAGGCCATGAAGTTACACACGCCGTTGACGGGGTTGACCACAGGACCATATGGTAGATTGGCAGCCGGTTAGCATGTGAAGCCGTATTTCCTGGCAACCCAATTTCTTCGGTTCAGGTGTCGACCACACGGAACCGCGAACCGACCACATGTTACCGTGTGGGGTAATTTTATTATTATCTTTTTTTTTGTATCTTTTAACTGATGCACCACAAAAACCAACGATCCGTTCCGCCCGATGCAGAAGACACCGTAAGCATCGAGTAAGGGCTTAGCTAAGGGTCTTGATCGTTGCCCGAACGGCCGGTAACGCTTTTAGCGCGATGGCGACTGAGTGTGGTGAAAATGGAAGGTTCACGTTCATCAAATTACGCACACTGACTGTCCACGGTGAATGGTTGTGGCTTGTTCGAAGGGTTCCTGCAGGAAACCGGTCGTTTCGGTCCGATTGTTCGATGGACCCTTAAAAAAAAATCGGGAGGAAACTAAAACACATCCCCTTTCTGGTGGACCACTCCGGTTGTTTGAAAACATTCGCCTCTTTGTACTGGTATTTGTAATATTTTTTCTTTAATTAGAAAAAGAGCTTAGCTAACAGATTATTATTTTGATAGCGCCTTCCTGTTCTGTTGGGAACTTACTGTTCTTCCCTTGGGAACTTACCTCCATTCCGATTTGTCTCATGATGATTCGGCTAACTGTCGGCTTTATGCGTTATCGATCGATAATTCCTCCACTCCAAAGAAGGCACAGGTAGCGATAGAGGGAATTTTGATTTAATCTCCTGTATGTCGCTCCGTTGGAAACACTCGCGCGATGTGATGCACTGCACCTGTACAAACGTTTCCGACGGTGGTTCAAATTTTTTAGACCGACCGGTCCCTCTTTTACGCGATTGAGCCTCGTGGACAAATCCAGACGCACACCGCAGTTTTCTACACAAGGTTTGTTTTATTTTGCGCACGAATTTGCTTGTTTTGCTGCCTAACTTTGTGCTGCAACGGTTTGTGACGTCAGTATGACGCGCGTTATGAAGTTGCTTCAGCGTTGTTCAGCTCAACGGATCGAAGTGTTGAACAGCCGAAAAGCTGACCTCAAAGCTGTACGCACTCAACCAGTGCCGCTATCGGTAGATAGCACGCACTTTGACACACACACACGCACACTCTAACATAAAAAGCCACAACAGCGGCAAGTGCAATGATCGCTGAGGATGAAGATGTGTGTTCCGGTGAAACGATTCCACTTGCGGACAGGTGCCTAGGCCCGGATGTTTGTCACTGCTTTTCTAACGCGAAAGTCGCGAAAGAGGATGGATTGGGATTCCTTTCTGCGTTAAACCACGCCACAATAGCCACCACCGGCACAAACAAACGATCGCGATCGGATGAAAGAACTACGGAAGGTGCTTGACTGAGACCGCTTGACGTATTTTGCCCTGCACACTCGCCGACGATGCAACTGGTACTCGTGTGTCGACCGTTCCGAACTCGACAGTTTGGCGCAATTCAGCTCCACTTCAGCCGGAACGTGATGCCACTAGGTCGGTGGGAAGAAGAACGAGATAACATTATGTGGTACGTGTGCGCGGGAATGGAGCGAGACGATTACGCAGATCTGAAATGGGAAGAGAGAGCAAGCGAGAAAGCGCAAAACAGTGCGAAGAGCGCATCAGGGAATGTTTTCGCTCTCTCTCTCTGTTTAAGAAAAATCACTATGGATTGAATTGAGGACATAGAGGAAGGATTGTACTAACCATTTAAAACTTAAATTAACATTTGATTTAAAAATAATGCTAATTATATCAACTCGCTCTTTAGTCAAAATGGGAAGCTAACAGTATAGAGAAGCACGTAAATAAAAACAAAAAACCATTCTGGTCGCAATATTACACATTACAGGAAAGAAACTAATGCCTATATTACTTGTCTAAAATCAGAACATAACATTATCTCAACCTAATTACAATAAAACTCTATTTAACCTTTTCATCACTCTTAACCACATTATCCCATGGTGACGTTGTGAGAGTAAGATCAACGGTTGTGAAACGCAAGCTTCCGCGAGAGAAGATCACCATTGTGAGAGCTTTTTTTGTGGTGGCTTGAGCTTTTGTTTTGTATTTTTGCTACTATTTACAATTTCTCATGCAATTTTTGATTTGGTGTTGATCACGTAGAAATAAAGTTTATTTAAATTTTTTAGCTATTTTACATTCGGTGCATGGTAAACAAAAATGACCACGATCTGTTGTAAATATTTGTACAATTTAGCTTTTTATGCTTTTTTAAAGGGAATGCTTTTTACGGGTCTTCCTTTTTTTTTTTATAACCATTTCTGGTTTGGTTCCAATCAAGCTAAAGCACAAAATATTGTTTATGGGAAAAAACGAGTATCTTTTGCTTTTATTGAGTGATTGCAGTATATAAAAGAAACCTGTTTACGGCTGGGAAACAATCATTCATTTAATATGATAATTTTCACTATCTGCTTCTAACGGGCAATAGCCAGATGCAAATCAATATTTCCCATATTTTGCATCATTCGGTAGTGTTCATTAGCGCCCTCGTACCCTTAACTTATGCCAGCACTGGCGGTGATTGGGTAGGGTGTGATGCGATGAGAACGGTCATTCGTTTTTCTTCCCGATCGGGCCCGATGAATTCTCGACGTTGCGGTTTTCCGCATGCGGTGTCGGTATTAAGATACAGCTTTATGCACAACTAAGCGCAGTTGCGAATTATGATAGCGGTCGAAGGTTTTGCGAATGCGTTGATTGACATGGGCAAGTCCATCAAACCGGCGTTTGCAAAAGGGTACGATATGTGGTAAATTGGATTGTATTTCAACCACCAACTAGGAAAAGTGTTTTTATAACAAGAAAGAAAAATTTGAATTGCCTTTGAAACATATGTTTCACCTCATTTATGAAGTATAACTTTAACCAAAAATATTGTCTAACATATCTAATTATTGCACGTGGTTACCAATGTGCTAATGCAATCGAATGCGGTTGTGTGGGTGATTATTGATCGTTTTTTGATGGTAATGCGTTTCTTGGGCCAACGATCCGATTTGCCGTCACTCAAACTGACCGCACACTGGCCGGTCAAGCTTGATGTGCTTGTTGAATCGGATCGAATTTATTCACCACCCGCTACCATACCATGCGAATGTCTCTCGCCACTCCTCTTTATGCCTTTCGATGATGGGTGCAAAATCGATATGGTTAATATTAATGCAGCCAAAGCCAAAGTACTTTTGCCACGAAGAAGATCGCAAACTTGTGCACAGCAAAATAGTCACTCCTTTTTTTTTGTTTTGTTTGTTGGTTGTGGTCGTAATTTTCATGAGTGACGAATGCTGTACTTTTGTCAACCGGAAACCAATCGGAAGAGAAAGGAGGATGTTTTGGGAAACGAAAAATTGACATTGCCCGGCCGTTCGTATTCGCTTTTCTAATGACTGCTTAATCGATCATAACGGCTTCGAAAGTTCAATCGGGGGGTGTTTAGTTTTTTTTGTTCCTCCACAGAAATGGCAACAAATGGCAACAGCTGTGTTAAATAATTTGCTTCATCACTGTTTGAACTTTGGAAATCGCTCCAGCGGCCACATTCGCCAAACAACATCCACGTGTGTTAGACAGTTTCCTTCATGTGTCGCCCCAAATCACCTTTCGCCATTTTTTTTTGTTTTTGTTTCGGTTTTGGCTCGTACCACCCCACGGTAGTGATTTTATTTCTATGTTTTTGCTTTTGCTACAATCGACAGCGGGAGAAATGTGTTTTCCTCCGCGGAAAGTTTGCGGTTCAGTTGCGCCTTTGCCCGTTGCTTAAATGATGGGCAAATAAATCACATACTTAGGCGAAAACTGGACAACAACATTGCCCGAACCCAAAAATAAAAAACGAAGATGAACCACTCGACCTCAATGAAGTCAATTTGGCGATCATACACACGTGCACGGCGCGGTACGATTTAGGCTGACCGCGAAGGCCGTCGCACGTTCAAAATAGCAAAACAGCTCAGAGGCTGAGAGAGAGAGAGAAAGAGAGAGAGAGAGAGAGAGAGAGAGAGAGAGAAAACAATCCGTCCTAATGCTTTCTTCCCTTTGTGCTGGGTGTCGATTTCTCTGCAGTTTTTGGATGGTTTGGCATTTTTTGTCTTGTTTGGCACCTGGTTTGCATTCTGTTTTTCTTCCTTCCGCACCGGCAACGGTGGATAGCATTAATAAAATTTCAATTATTGCATGGATCACCAAGTGCATTAGTGTTTTTTCTTCTGCTTCTCCATTGTGGGCGTTTTAACACGCTAGCTTTTCTATGCTTAATAATTCACACTTTTATCGTATTTTCAATAATGGCCCAATTTGCAAATGTTCATTTTTATAGTCAGAAAGAAATTCACTCCAGAAAAAAATAATTCTGCTCATGAGAGGTTTTCTACAAAAAATATAACCGGAATTATAATGTGTTAAACAAAGGCAAAATTAATAATTTTATAAAGAAAATTAATTATGCAATTATCATTTTTTTATACCGAAGCAAATTATTTTAAAGACAAGTACGAATAACGTAACAATAAATATGTTTCATTACACCAGTCACATTGCTTAAAAAAGAAAGGTCATTTATTGCTGCACCACGTGTGGTTGTGAACAATCTTTAACCCCAAAAAAAGGGAAAACACAAAATTGTACACTGCTTATGTAGTAAATGATCTAAGAAGATAGAAAAATGCATCCTAAAAGTAAAATCAAAACAAACAGAACCATAAACATGTGGAAGCTTTCACTGTGATCTTCACGAGCTGATCGTATCAGCTTCTATAAACCAAAAATACCACATTGCAAGAGCATCGAACGTATCGGGTGATCATTTTCACCATTTTTCCTCATCTACGCCCATCGCTCGAACGGAGCGATCATATCCCAGTGATGCCCATCGATCAATTGATTTGGTCGGATGCAATGGAATCCATATCGGACGCAATGGCACAAAATAGAAGCCGAGGTCAAATTTCTTTTTGGAAATTTTGTCTTACTTTGCTGAAAAAGCATCACAGACGACGCAGCGAAACTGATGAGAGGGAAACAAAATCCGTAAGTAAAACAAAAAAGAAATGAACCATATGCCTGCTGATAATCAGCTAAATAATTGCGATCTAGATCATGAAGAATCTTGCACTGCACGTAGAAACTTGACCGCCTTTCCGCGATGAGGGTGGATAGCATTCTGTGCTGTTTGGTGGATGCAACGTGGATGAACCGTAATGTGCCAGGGAGAATGGAGAAAGGAAAAGAAATCAAACGAGAAACCTAGGCGCAATCGTTGTTTATTTCGGTACGATTCGGCCAAGTAGCGAATGTAGCACAAACGGTAACTCTAATGATGGTGATTGCCGCGGAACGAGTACAGGAACTTTTTTGTTTCCACATTGGAATAAACCAAAACAAAATGTTTCTTCCTTTAATCGGCAAACAAACTTCGGCATAATTAACCTAGAACGTGCATAATTAATCAATTAAATTTGACTCGGGTAAAACTGCAACCAAATTGTACAATGCAAATGAGCCATCAGTTGGTATTAATGGTTTATGGTTTTAGTTTTAGTTAATAATCATCCTAATTTGATTGAAGTAAAACATGCTCAATATTTAATCATTTACGTAGAAATATTTGGTTTCCATGGTTCGCACATACACATAAATCAACACGAACCAGTGAATCGTAAATTAATCTTTTTGCTTTTATTTAAATTGTTATAAATTTTTTAATTATATCTCATTAATTTATGTTTAATAATGTTAAATTTATTTATTTTTATTTTTTCATTTTAGAACGGCCTGGTCATAACGGCTGGTCCGAATGGGATTTGAACCGGGCTGTCCCAATTATTTTTTTGCACTTTGAATTTTTTAAATTTTATTTGCATGTAAACAATGGGACTTTCTACAATATTATTCTGTTCAGTAATAATTTTATAATGTCCAATATTATGGAAAAAATCCACTACTTATTGCAAGATTTCAGGAGAGGGAGGGTTAAATTTAATTATTCACTGAATTGCTGACTGACCATAAATCCATAGCCACTAAGTAAAGAACAATTATAATTTATGTTTCTAATCAAACAAAATGTCACCGTCAAATGTCTGTCAAAATAAGGTACATGTGTGCCGAATGTCAATTTCAAATATTTTTTTTTCCAAATGGTCTAGTTAGCAGGTGTAAGTTGTGCATTTCAGTCAAAGTACATCAACGCAACCTATAAGTTTCACACAACTGCGGCAAGAATGGCTGAGAAGGACAATATAGAATCATCGGAGGATTGTGTAATTGAGCTTGAGTGTACGAACGACTCTCATCCATTTGAGGTAAGATTCTTTGCTTTACTTTGAACTTTCGTTTGCGTAATTAGTGCATACATATCTTTTTTTTTGCAGCCACGGACTATGACGGTCGTGGCCGGACGAGAGCTAATTATCGGTCGCCTTCATAAGAAGAAACCTAACGAAAACCAGGTAGAACCTATTCTTATGTTTGATAACCGTACACTTTCCCAGAGCCATGCTACAATATTCGTTCAGGATGGAAAACTATATCTGAAGGTAATCTCTCCATTAATCATTGTAAAAGAGATGCTGCATACTAGATTTTTCTTTTGCTGTTGGCACAATGAAACAGGACCTGTGTAGTTTGAATGGCACATACCTAAATGGGGAATATATCGGGCCCAAACGAGAAGATATGAACGAACTTAAAGCACGGGAATTGAAAACGGGTGATGTTTTGCGATTTGGTAAGGTTCGTGCCATTCAAAACCAAGGTAACATACTCAAACCAATCGAGGCAAAGCTTACGATCAAACATGCTCCATCATCGGAAGAGCCTAACGAGCAGGATACAGTGATTATGAATTGTCCGTCGAACTACACACCCTACGAAGGGTTACAGTTAGATACGACTATGATCATGGAGGAACAACCCACCAAAGAACTTTTTTCTTCACCCATCAAAAAGGTAAAGAATAGGAAAGCTCAGAAGAAATCTAGCAATATCATCGAACGAGAAACTAAAACGGAAGAAGTAAATTCCTGCACCACAGCAACGCAAATTTTACCGGGTGAGCTAGAGAACCAGAAGAAATGTGATGGATGCGATTCTTTAGCTGAAAAGTTTTATAACTATCGAAAGCGAGTATTGATAATAATCGCGATTTGCCTCCTAGTTATCATAGTTTACCAGCATTTTTAAGCCTTTCATAGGTGTCAATGGCAACGAAGCACGAAGCGATCATAATTAGTTAGTAAATGCGTCCGTTCGAATACGAGTTTAATAAACGCAAGAATATAATTTTGTATGTTTTTGCCTTATTGTCTTATTAGCGATATTGTATTGCAACATTGTTTAAAATTATTCCGGGATGAACAAACAAATTGGTAGGCTGTTATTTTAAAAAACGCCTAAAAGTATGCAATATGTTTATACGTGGTGATGCAACGCAGATGCAGCACGTCAATTTGAATAGAAATTGTTAAACAGCATTTTTATTGTTTGAACTGCTGTAAAATGCTTAATGATAGGAAAATACTTATATTGTGCCGCATATATATGGTCTAAAATTTAGTTGTAGTAAAATGCCCCATCAAATTACGTTTATGGTCCAACAGTGCAGTAAAACATCGCGAAAGCTCATAGTCCCACTGTGGTGTAATTGAAAAAAAAACATCGCAAAACGATAACATGCTTTAGAAATTCCTGAAAGCTTCTGGAATGTATTGTTAACTAATTTTAGAAGTTCATCCATTACTCAGGTAATAATTAAACTACAACTAATGATAATAGTAAAATTTTAGTTGATTAACCTGTCAAATATTTTCGGTTCCAGTTTAATCTTCCTTGCTTCAAAGCATAACTTGTGCATGTTTGATCTTCATTCACTTTACGCTAATCATATGACATTGGATAGCAATCACATCGCACCGTAAAGATATGTCCACATGAAAGCTAGTATTATCTCTTCCAACCCAACGTCTTTAGAACACGTCTTATCACCACTAGACTCATACATCGCCTGCGGGCTTCAATTTAACCTTCCACCGAGATGCACTCTGTTTGGTCAAGTCAGCAACAACACGATGACACATCGCACCGGATGGATGGTTATTTCCGTTCAGCACGGCCACAAATGGGTCATCACGTCCGTAATCGAAGGCACAAAGTATTATTTCGTTTATGACTTAAGACGCTGCAAATCTAGCGCAGCCGAACAACTTACGATGCAATCGTAAAAGTGTCCGAAATGTGTCAGTAATATTCCATCGATACATGGTTATGATAGCAATTAGCGATTATCGGTTTTTGAACCTGTCCTTTTGAACCGAATGGCCTATCAGAAGCTAACAAAGATGTTGTTGCTGCCTAGACGAACCAGCCATACCAAAACAAATCAAATTTGGCCCGGAACGTTTATTGTACCAATTGTATGCACTTTTAGTATCTCCTCAAGCAAGGGAACGATAGAACAAACGAGATTTTATCGAAATAAACCAGTTTGAAGTGGTACGGCCTTAAAGTGAACTTTATGACATGAAATCATATATTCAAGATTTTAAGCATTTGACAAGACTTTTAACAGTTAACACAAATAATCTTTAATATTTATTTAATTAGCATTATGATTACATAAACTCATAAAGTTTAGGTCAAAAGCGAATAAAAAATCTCTCAACAGTGTGCTTTATTATCTTTCTGCTACAAAATACTAATAATAATTATGTTCTTAAAAGGTAGATTTACCATACAAATCATATATTTTACTAATAATTTACAACATTTTATTACTTTCAAGGGCTACGATCGTTCCTTGTTGGTAGTTCCGATTTCTTTTTGTTCACAGCTTATGCTATAGTTTTACTGTTCAACAATAAATAAAACTATCTCCCATCAGCATCTGTTATTTGCCGGGAAGAAAAGATCCAGTTCGACAAGAATCATGAATGTTACGATCAACAGGTATGCAATGCCCAGCGCAAGACCGACCAGCTTCCGCAGCGTATACTTAGCGACGTATAATACGAGGTAAAGCGTGAAGATGGCACCGAAAAGGGCCAGCACAGAATACTGGATACCGTAGGACTGGATGGCGATGTAAGCTCCAGTCGAAGGACCACCGTCGCTCATTGTCCTGATGAACCAGGGCAATCCGAGCGAGAACAATATGGCAAGCGTGTTGGCTCCCAGTGAGTTCGACACGCCCATTGCGCCATTACCTAGGACGAATAAAAAAACAACAAATACACATAAACACGTTAGTAAATAGAATGGAAATAAGAAGCACGCTGCAGTTACCTCTTCGAATAAGTGTTACAGCTGATGCAGCTTCTGGCATGCAACCGCCAAACGCAAGGAACGTCATGCCCATCACTGTGTCCGGTATGCCGAAGGTATTACCAATGACTGAGATCATCCAAAACACGACATACGCGCTCAACCCGATCCACCCGATGCAGCAAAGGAACGTCAGTGGGTAGAGTTTACGGAAACGGAGTGGATCGGGCACGGTCAGAAACACGATTGACCGATACGGCCAGGTAAAGAACCACAGGATCGTTTTCCAACCGGCGAATGACGTTTGTGGTAGATGCGTCAACTCGTTCCACTTAACACTTTTCAACGTTTCTACGGTACTCTCAGATCTTGTCGGATCAGTCGGCTCTACAGAAGTGCCCGCAGACGCTTCTGTGTTCGATTGCACTTTCTTTGTGTCCTCATCGTTTATCCCCACCAGAACACCATTTATTGCATGCCCCAAGACCGCGATCGAATACTTTCGGCGTGATTTGTGGTCAATCACACCATCTTCCGGTTCTGGTTCCAAACGCCCGCAAAGGTTCCAGCGGTTCTGTATGAAGTGCACGGCTATCCTTTTTAAACTTTCGTTTTTAAACATCACCACAAAGTACAACACGTAAGTGATGCTGAAAAGCATCGCTTCGTACCATTCGATTCGGCCATCCCAAACGCACACCACCAATAGTGTGGTAGATATTGTGACAATGATAGAATCGCGTGTGAGTGGCCACCAATCTAGCTGCACATGCTGTAAAGCAGAAGCAAACGATCAGTTCTTAGCAACTAGTGAAGGTATCGAAAAGCTACCACAACTTACCATTTTTGTCAGAAGGCCTACGAGAGCTGCCACACCGAGCGTATTGAACAGCATCGAGCCCATGATCGTGCCGACCCCAATGTCCGAGTCGACCGCCAACGTGCTGATGGTGTTGGTGAAAAATTCCGGCATCGAGGTAGCCGTCGCCATGAAGGTGGCTGCCGCTACGTCCTGGGGCAGCTTCAAATCCTCACACAAACACTCAACCGACGGTAGAAAGTACTCGCTGCAGACATAGGCGAGCAGCATGAAGAAATAGATGGCAGCCAGAAAGTGGAGTACAATTGCGCCATGGAGTCGCTGCTCCTCGCTGAACAGATCCGGCGGCAAATCGTCCAAACTGCTCGTAACGATGCATATTGATGGGGAACTCGAAGAACTGTTCTGAGATTCGCTACCCGCCACTGGGTCGGATGTGTTTCCTGGCTGAAATTCAATGGTGGCCCTCGGGGCTGCAACCAATTCTCTGAACAGTGCAGTACCATTGCCGTGACCGTTGTGTAGTCTTGGAACTGCAAAACAGTGGTAAACAAAGAGAAACACTGTGTGAACAAAGGACCACGAATCTGTTGACAAGCGGTGAGCTAGAGCTTCGTCTAGACGACATCAGTAACCCGATCTAGTTGCCCACGGCATTACATTCATCGATTGTGATACAACTTTTCTGTTCGTCTGGATACCGCATGTACTTGGGCTGTGTTTATACACACTATTTAACAACGCTCATATTTGTGAACTAGCGCTATTGGTCACGTTTTTGCAACGAGAGTTCCAGCTTTTTTTCGCTGAAGGACTTCAGCGTTTTATAACCTTGCAATCCAAGAAGGCTGCCTTTCTATCAGAAAACACTCGAGGACAGGCGACAACGAGTCGGGAGTGTGTGTGCGCAGAAGTAAATAGGCGTGCTTGTTTTCACCTGCTATGAACAACTCGTTAGCCAAACACCGGACCGAAGGGTAAGTTATTTTCTGTGATTTTTATGCATGTATTTTTGTTTGTCACACTTGAAACGAACCACACAGAACGCAGTCCTTCTTCTAGTGACCGTCTGAATGTGTGTGGTAGAGAGTGTATTACAAAACTATTTAAAATTTCTTCAATTCACTCCACTTTTTATGTAACGATGTACATATTTTAACTTCTATTTATTACCGAAAATCGCCGCTATGTTCGGAACACACAGTAGTAACAGATATGTAACACCAACAGTCCACTGACTGTCATACCACAGCTGTACCATAGTTTTACATGAGCACTTTTCACTGTCACTGATCGAAGGACTCCAAAAAACTCCAAAACTTCCAAGAAAAATGTACCACGTAAGTTATATCCAACAATTAGCAACACTTTCACCGCTTCCTTCGATTTGAAGAGTGCATCGAAGAAGGTAATACCGATTGTTCGCACTGCGTCTGAATGTCTACCGTCCGTGTTCCGGTGGGAATCCCTTTTTGATTCCCGCGTCGTCGTTAACGCTGCATCTGATATCGATGGCTGTAATAGCGACGCAGCTAGGCAGTCGTCTTTACTGCGCTATCATTCGCAACGGAATGGCACCCGTCTACAAGTTCGCTGTCTATTACCGTACACCTGGGAACCCCTTCACGGGTTTCTGCTTACGCTCATCAGCTGTTCACGGTGAGTGTTCTGTATCATTCAGCTTTGGCTCTAAAGAATTTATTGCTAGATGGTTCCGTGCCGGTTACATTCCGTCTTCAGTTGCTTCATTGTTAGCCTGCTGTTTATCAGGGCGTTTTAAAGTGGCGTATTCCAAAATAAACGAACGCGTCAATGGGAATATGGTACGTTGAGGGATGTTTACCCACGATCGACCTGTTATGAGCTGTAAGACTTCAGGCAAATATCCGGAATGCAACTAGAAGAGACTGAACGTTCAGGTGGTTTCACGAATGCCACCAACAAAAGCTGTTTTCCGCCCTAATGTTGTACAACCGCGTTGTTGGATCTGGGTTCCGGTTTTAGCGGTGAAAGTGCTGCAGGTATACGAGAGGTACAAGAACACACACTACGCTCCATGGAGGTGTGTAGCTTATCGTTGAGAACCTACTGTAGGCGCCCTGGTTAATCTCCTGTACAATTTTCAACTGAGGCTACAATCATCCAAGAAAACCTTAACATTGAACTGATCGACTCTTCTATGCGTTGAGCGTCTCCTCAGTCAGCGTGGGCAGTGGAGTGTTCCTTAGATTATTTTATTGATCCTCACAGACTGTGACACTTCAAACGACAGTAAATAGCATCTGATATCAGCCCTTGAGAAGTAAAACTTCGCTCTTTCGCGCTTGTTGAGGGGAATACTGTTCGTGCTTTCATTAAATGTGTGTACTCGCCAGCACGCAGAAGGAAAGCCCGAAGCGTCTTTCTAGCAAGATAACGAAATCAAAGCGTTGATGTCACTGCCACAAGATGCCCACCTGTTGACACAGGGGACGGGATCTTCCGGGGATTGCTGGTGTAATGAAGATACGCACTAGTAACGCATCGGTACGTGCTGAAAGTAAAATCATTACTCACACCAGCTGCATATGAAAGGGGCATAAGTGACGATAGAATGGTAGCTACAGGGTAATGAGTTAACTTAGATGTGTTGGATCTGGAACGCAAACGAGATTAATTGAAGGGCTGTGTGCAACCGACAGTGTCAATGATAACAAACGATAAGAGTATGTCAAGTTTGTGCTTGGTATCATGTCTACTGCATTTCTAGTAACAGCGACAGGAATTTCGTGGAAACATTTCTTTAATGTAATGGTTTATCGTTAAGTTGTCGCTTGTTGCTTATGTTGGATTACCAAACGATATACTTCAACGCAATAGTTCCATAACCCTTCGTATGTTGGTTTAGGTTAGAGCTACCTGCAGACTGCATCTTAACTTCTGTTGACTTATCTATGGTAACGTAAAATTTTTCAAATGTTTCATGTTTTGTTTATTCAATTTTTTTGTAACACGAATTCGGATGCATTTTAGGAAAATACAGTTTGTAAATAATTTTCATACGTTTTGTTGAAAACGGCTATAGAGTATTTTATTTTCATTGTGAACCGTTCAAAAATATCATCAATGTGTATTACGGCGAGTTGCATATACCGTAGTAGAATGCCTGCTGGTAGTTAAAGGACTACATGCAATAAATACAACAAAACCTTCTACCTTTTGCCGTTGCTGCTGCAAACTATGCTCCTTCCTTCTTCCTCGGCCTGTTTCGTCGATCTTTTGCAACGTTGATTCGTGGTGATAGTAGATCAAAATAATTAAACGAGCAAGTGCACTAATCGATGTAGTAAGTCACAATTGTAGTCATAGCAGTGTACATACATAAACAAACGTAGATAGTAAATCCGAGCGACTGTCGGCCGTTCCATCTGGTCAAACGTAAATATCACACTAACATATCTCAACAGAAATAAGCGACAATGAGCAACGAAAGAGGAAAAAAAACAATGGTCCTGCCGTTTTGTGTTGATTTGTAGGATGTTTTGTAATTTCTAAACATTCTATACTTAACTAGCACTACTATGATTAGCTGCAATCTACGGTATGTAATATGTTGCTGCGTGAAAACAAAGGGCGCATCTTTGGGAAGGAAGAGGAACAGGGGAAGTTATCTACCAAAACTAATCCAATTCGTATCTGTAGGTGATCTTAACACTAATCATCACTCAAAGGCTATGTTTCCTGAGCTTCTGGACACTTCCGGACAGGGGTTGAGCATTTTGTTGGGGAGTATTCCACTGACTGTCACCGATTGAGAGTAGAAATGTTGCCGATGTCTACAGACATATAACGTTCTGTAGGAATTGCCTAAAACGGTACCCTACTAGCACTCTTCGCCGGAGGGAATGATAACATCTAGCTCATTCAAGATCATGAAGGCGACAATGATACCGTACCCGACGAACAAAACCACACCGACGCGCTTTCGCAGCTTATATACAGCCACGTAGATCACTATGTATAACCACGCAATTGCACCGAGCAATGCAATAATCGAGTATTGTAATCCGTACGAGGAAATCACAAGGTACGCATCGACGCCACTGCCACCATCAGCCAACGTACGGATGAACCAGGGCAAACCAAGCGAAAATAAGATCGCGAGTGAGTTGGCACCCATCGCATTAGATACGCCCATCGCACCGCTACCAGAGCGAATGACCAACACTGCCGACACGGCTTCCGGCATGCATCCGCCAAAGGCCAGAAACGTCAAACCCATCACCGACTCCGGGATGTCGAAAGTGTAGCCGATGATTGAGAGCAGCCAGAAGATCATGAAGGCGCAACCGGCAAGATAAGCGACGCACATGATAAACGCGAGTGGATACCAGCGGCGCATCCTGGCAGGTGACGGGATGGTAAAGTGGGTGATGAATCGGAGTGGCCAACTGTACCACCACCAAACTGCACGGTACCAAGTTTCTGAAGAGATCTTCCACAATGTCATATCATCATACTCCCCTGGGTCTTCCACGACATGACGAGCGGGAACTAAAACAAAAAGGAAAGTAATATTCTAAATATTTATCTACGTACGAGAAGGTCACACATAGTCCGGACACTGTAG
>STHB01034218.1:0-20498 GCA_018908115.1 Anopheles rivulorum
CCGGTGTGCCCATTTCGGCTGATCACGCGGTACCATGTGGCCGGCATCACGCACCAAAACCTCCACCAGACCGAATGCCAGCTTAAAGTATGCCGCAATTTCGCCATCAATCTCTAGCTTGCCTCTCGGTACGCTTCGATAGTAGTTGGCACCATCGAACTGCAACATTTGCAGATAGTTTACCATCATCGGATAGGCACAGATAATGTCCAGCTGGCCGTTGTAGAACATAATCCGATAGTGTTGCAGCAGCTCGGCTATCCACGGTGCTACACTCCCGAACACATCCTCCTCCAGATAGCGTTCGACCATATTCTCCTGGTCGAGATCGTGAAATGGTTGGTCGCCGACGTGCAGGGCGCGTCTCGTTTCGTCCAAGTTTAAGAATCCTACCAGATACACGGCATCCGTCGGATCTTCCGCAGTGTTGAGATAGTTGTAGTACGTTTCGAATCCGCTCACGTTGCGGAAGAAAGAACCACCACCGTTCGCATCACCATCCAGCAAATCATCCATGATCTCGAACGCACAGCGATAGTTGTCCTTGGCAAGGCAGGTGGCAACGGTTTGCTCGTCCTGTTCGAACCGTTCCAGCGCATTACTGTCAATCAGTCCGAGCTGGTAGAGATAATCGCCGTAGTTTAGCTGATTTAATGGATCGCTGTACCCGTTACCGATCGCCATACCCGCCAGATTGATCCACAGTGATGTTGGGTCGGCGTTCTTCTGGTGTATCGTATAACCCAGCGCAGGCACATACTTTCCCGCATACGATTCGCCCGTAATGTAGAATGGCAGCGATTGTAGATTTGGAAAGAGCCGCAAAAACTGCACCACTGCCGTATACAGTTCCTCGCCAATCTGTACTTGGTTGCGTGCATAGCCAGTTTCGCTGTCGGTAAAACTAAATCCCGTCCCAACCGGGTTGTCAATGTACAGCAGATGGTGATTTTCGTACCAGGAGTCCTTTCGCTCCACTGCTACCAGATCGCGCGTGATACGTATCGGTCCATTCTCTTCGAACAGCCCGAACAGTGAGGATGCACCGGGACCGCCTTGCAGCCAGAGAACGACCGGTGCCGTTGTGCGGTTCGCTTTCGCCGGAAAGTACCAGAAGTATAGGTTGGAGTTGAAGCGCTTGTCTACGGTGAGATACCCGGCGTACGATTCGATCCCTCGTATACGGCTGTGTTGGACCCGGGCCGCACTTTGACCCTCCGATATGTTTCCGTTTTCGATGTAGGGTGTTAGCAGCAGCGGCTCTCCATTGTTCCCTTTCGTCGGTGAAGACGAAAACTGGCCACGGGGCCAAATTTTTTCATACGGATTAATGAACAGCCCGTTGGTAAATGAAAGCACTAAACTTAGTAGAAGAAATAGTTGTTCTATCGGCAACAACATGGTGGGACATCAACTGGAAACGAACGCTTTACGAACTGATTCACCTACTACAAACTACAAACACCAACTGATTGGCAGTACGCTACAGAAACCCTAAACTGACCGGGACGGTTCTTATCGGACAAAGCCAGTACCGAACATTGCGACGATCTTTAAGAGTGTAGTTGTGGCGGAACAAACGAAACTTGTACAGTCTGAACTCTGATTTGTGTGCTTCAACAACATAACAACATGACGCTTTATTGATAATCAGTGCAGCGGAGCAACGTTTGAAAAAGAAGCCAACTCCTCTCACGATCTTCGGCTCACGGTGTCGATAAAAGCAAATAAGAATTGTTTAAGTGATCATTTACGATGAAGGAAGATCGTTATTGTTCTTAATTTAAAAAAAAACATTAACATTAAACTTTTTACTAATATTTGTCAGCTTGAGAATGTATTATCTTATTTTAACACACTTCCACATTTTGCGTTCCATTTTAGCCGTCGTGTTTGTGAGCGGACTGTTGGCGGTCGGTGGATGCGCACTGTTCGGGGTCTTCTGCATCCTGAGCATCATCCAGATAGCGATGATATCGTCACGCGATCGTGTCTGCATGAGCTACAAAGCGGTAGTAATGGTAAAGCTAGTCGCAGCCGTACTGGCCGCCGGTCTGTCCATAGCGGCTGCAATACTGTTTGCACTGCAAACTGATGACTATGCCCGTGGCTATCAGATCACACGGGGGATCTCCTTCTATCTGCAAATTCTCGTGACGGCACTGTCGCTTGCGCTGCTCGCTCTGGCCGCGTACGATCGTATCCTTACGAAGCGACCCGACGGTGACCCAACGATGCTGTCGAACGCGACGTCGAACGGGCGTGGAGGAGGACGTACCGGTTCCACCTACAACAATCCCGGCTTTCGAGAAACGTCACACAATCCTAATGGTGGGTGATAAATGTTAAATCACACTAATTTCGACATTTTATGCTTATATTTGGCTCGTTTTCCCCATTCTTAGGCATTGCAGTAACAGATTCATCCGGACGGCCATACTCATCCGGCATGAACGGTAGTATGCAATCGGTCAACACAACCGTCACGACCGTTTCGAACGGTTCAACGATCGGGTCCGGTTCGGTAACGAGAACACCGTTACGATCGAGTCTGAAGAAACCGCGCCCTCCAAACTCGACCACGGACGGGTTGGGCATTCGCAATCCCGGCTACTCCGGTGGCAATCAATCGCCGCGTATGCAGCGAAACGGTAGCGTTAAGAAGGTGCGCATCCAAACGCACAGCACCGATGTTTAGTGAGCGGTACACGATTAAGTGTACCCACAAACGGTGTTGTAGTAATCGAGGGTACTAAAACGTAGGATAGATTTCCGTCTCTCGCAACACTGTCAACCATTCCGTCCAATTGAAATCACACGTCCAACTAGAAGAAAAGGTTAAGCAAAACGTACTGATTGTAAATATAGTATTTATGCGCGATTCTATATGCCGCTTGCGGCGTAGGAGAACCTGTGGACCCGTTGACGTAACAATCCATACTAGAGATAATCAATTGTAGTAGTAGTAGTAGTAGTAGTATTAGTGGTAAAGCACGCGAAGGCTAACACCATTGGCTTACACCGCGTTCACGACCGAATCGGTTAGAAGCGTTTTAGCGAAGCTAGTAGAATGTTAGTATCGACAGTCAAAATACACAATTGTGAGTTTGTACGGTTACTATTAAGACCACAGTTCTCTCTTTGCATCATCGCAAACAGCTCGTTTGCTTCCTACACCAGGACCAATTAATACAGGTTGCCTTACTGTTGATCATCACCGTACTATGCGCGTCTTGTGCTAAGCAATAGTATTTTAAGCGAAAACATGCCACTTAAACGCACGTTTATTGGTTCGTCCGTTTCATCCGACAAGTATTAGCTCCAATTTATGCCACTGTTACAATCAATCTCGAGGGCAACTAAGGAAATGAATGGTCCACCAGAATAGCTTATTCACAATGGGAACGAATGGGATAGGGATAGGCATGTTATTCGCATTCAAGAGCGTACAAAGCAGGACACACTCTCACACGTAGCCTTACGACGGGTTACGCCATTTGTTTTAATCACTAGCTGTTAAATTTACGTTCTTTTTTTTTTAAATCTTGATAGAAACATATCTGAAGAGTGAGCGTGCAGTTTGAACAATGATTGTGGTCTTCCAAGGTTGTTAGTAGCGTGTAGTAAACGTAGCAGATATCAGCAAGCGCACGTATGCATTCCGCATTGAAATGTATTCCGTCCCGAGGGAGAAGATTCTCGTTAAATTTAGTGCATAGTTTAGTGTATATCTCGCATTGTTATTATTCCTTCCGCCTGATGCAATTTTTAATCTCTCCTTAACAACCGTCCGTTTTGTGCTAATGTTAGCGTACAAGTTAAGTTGGGTGTGGGACCCAGGTGCGAGACTGTGCTTTGCACCTGTGCCCTGTTTATCACTTATATCATAAGAGCAATACTTGCAATTAGTAAGCAGAACGCTAGGAAGGCGAGTCTCTGATAAAATCGCGGAGACATTAACAAACAGTACATGAATTAAGTGGTGTAGTAAAATTGCGACAGACAACGGAAGAAGGAGCATAACATATCATCTCTTGCACGTAAAGTATAACAAAATCGATCGGAAATTTCTCTTCCATCGTCTTTCAATTTTTGTTTCGTTTAAACCACAACCAAGCCGCGCTTGATACTTGTATGTGTGTATGTGTGTGTATGTGTGAGAGTGTATTTTGTGTGAAAGAAGCACAGCTTTTTTATCTACGTTTATAAAAGGAAGAAAAAAGGTTTATTTGCTAGTTATTTCGTATTACGCTATTTAGCAGAGCAAGGCAATAAGCGACATTGGTAGGGGACACCAACGATGGGATAGCCGGCACTGTGATTCATTCAAAATGAATTTCCATAATTCCTGTTCGATTTTATTATACGTTGTTTCTCCGTCATGTCGAGTTAGTTTTTTTTTTAATCGTAAGTGGAATGTAAGAAGTGTAGGAAAAGGAAATGCGACAAAAAAAATCCAAACCCGTCAAGAAAATTAAATCAAGAAAAATGTTCACACTACTGTAGTAAAGGCCGAGGGAAACCCCGAAGTTACAAAAAAAAAACCCAACCTTTGTAAAGTTGTTGTTTTGTTGTGGGTAAAAATTGAAAGAAATGTGTAGGTAGTTTTGCGTGTTTATCGAGATTATGGCGAACGCAACTTTTCTGATTTTATACACGAAAAAACTCTGATCAGCGCTGCTGGATTGTTCGGTTGATGCATACATTACGTTCTCTTCTCAAGAGTCCACTAAACCGTTGACGGTTGAGTAGTCAGCATATGAATCGTTATGCGCATCAATGCCATCCTTTTGAGACTTCACCTGAATTTGGGCCTAGCATGCTTTCTCTGTCCATAGGACGACCAAAAACAGGGAATGTTTTTACTACTTCAAGAGTACGATCACCTATCCGTGTACATCACCGCGTGCACAGGAGAATAGTAAATTCTCCCGTTGATGGACGTTTGTCAAATGATTTCTGATTAGAAGCCTTGTCTTGCACCAGGATAAAATAAGTACATTAGTTTGTTCATCTCCTTGGAACAGAGCTTTAATTGCAAAGAATTCTATGTCCACCAGGATATGGAATCGGAAAATAATACTATTTCATAATTCTTATCACACGAAATCCTCATTCATTAATATTGGTGTGAAATCCGATAATCCAAGTTTCAGTTCGTTTAATGAAAGAAACGTTTTTAAATAAGATATTTATTGGTTTTATCAGTAGTTGTTACTTTGTCACGATCACATCCTATGAACTTTGCGATCGATCTAAATTAAATCGATAGTATTTTATTAGTTTATCTGCATTCTTCGGCTTAAATGTGCTGTTAAGTTTAATCATAGATTCATTCAGCTTTTAGCAGAGGACTTGTATACATTTCCTTGTATCTTTTACACTAGACATCAGTATCTTTTGGGTTGAACATTTAGGTTTACTCTAGGAACGATGGCCAAATGTCTATATTTGCTTCTATAGCGTAATTAAATTCGTTTATGATACGATGAATGAAGCTTTAGTTTTCTTTAGACTTGGAATAATCGTGATGTGTTTGTGGTGATTCTATCTATTAATGTCGCACTTACGTTTTACAACTCCAAAGCATTTGCTGCATCGGGGTTTGGGTACTTATGTTTCACGTACATTTATAGTTTGTCTGTTCAGTGTAGTACCAGAAAATTGGGCAAAAATAATAAAGTATTTTAAGCCCGGCGGCCATCGTGCATCACTAAATATCCGCATACCGACGTTCCAGATAACCCGGCGGTGCTTCTATCCAAAACGCCGCCTCCGGCGCCTGCTTTGTGCACAACTTGCAGCACGTTATCCTTTCCAACCACCGAGCAAACGATCCACCGGTTTTCTTTTGGTTTTTCTTTTTTTGTCTTTTCTCCGACTTTTGAGTCAAGCAGTCGACAAATTCCTAAAGGACAATTAACACCAAGGCAGTAAATTTTACATCATTCATCATTCAAGACAGACATTTACTGTGCCACTTACCTGGTATGTTTGGACGTGATCTTCATCGGAAATGGCTGTGCTCGCGGCAGTCTTCACCGGGGGTGAAGTTTCCTGCGGTTGCGTTTGTTTTCCTTTGCTGCATTTCTTTCCACAGCAACAGTTACCCATCGTGATTGAAAGCACTTTAGCTTTTTATTAACTTTTTCTACGTGCGTGCACTTTGTCGTTACTCTGTTGCTCTGGAATGGATGCCGATTGAAGCAGTTAGTACAAATACGAATTTTGACAGCTGGTTTAGTACAGCTCGGAGCGAAGGTTTTAGTACACGGTAAAGGAAAATGGCGAAAATGGCATGCTTTCTCGCCAAATAGAAGCTTCGGTCGAGAATGGTTCTGAGAAAAGCAGCAAATAACATTCTTATCGTGGACCATTATTTATTAGTATGGTATATTTAAGTTTGTATGTTGACAATTCGTATCGAAATAATTTGTATCTTTACCCTGGTATTTAAAAAAGTGATTCTACAAATAATAACATTTTTTCTGTGTATTTATTCAGTTCAATTCATATCAAATATCGTTATATTTGTACATCCAGTCCTCCAAAGTTTATGAGAAAAACAATTCTGTTAACACAAATCTTGTGCGACTAACACTCTACACAGCTGTTTCTAAAAATGAGTTAGTTGCACTCGTTGTGGATGTAAACCAGGAAAAAGTTTTGAGATCTTCGGGCTTAGCAGTATCCTCATCCTCTACTGCCTGCTCAATAGATGGTAGTGAAATAGCTGTTCTCTTAAATTTCCTGTTACCAATTGTTTTTGCAAATGCGAATTCCGAGAGCGGGGGATTTCGCCGTGGTTTTGGTGACGAAACGGCACTGCTGCTTAGTATTTTAGGTGCCACAACGGGTACAGCAAATGGCATAGAATGAAGCTCGATCAAACACGTCTGTTGGCCTGTGTCGCTTTGTACGAACGACAGATCGTTTACACGTTCCTCTGGAAGTAGTAGCGTGGTACGTTGTTCCCATTCGAGAAGATATTTCAAACGTCGCCGTTGCTCTATCGTCTGGTGCTTATTATAAAGGCCATGTTCTGAAAAACGAAAATGATATTACACTACGACCATACACTTCGGAACATGGAATCACGATGCGATACACTACCTTTAAGAAATTGTTTCAAGAACAGTTGTTCCATCTCTTCGTTAACGTTCCTTTCCGATCGAAAATTGCCGAACAAACGGCTGGGAAGGCTGTGCAGCAAACGAATGAAAAATAATAAAACAGAACCGATGCACATCAATCACGCAAAAGCAGACTGCACGGATTTTACCTTTGATGGCGCATGCCGGGTGTCCAGTTAGCATGCTCGGTGAAAGAAAATTCAGCCGAAGCCGCCTTTTTCGGCTGTACGCAACTGTTCCATCGGAATATGTTACACTTTTTACGCTGTTTATCCAACCAAATTCGCCATGTGGACAACATTTTTCCTTTCTTTCCTGCACTGATTCACGTCTAGCTCCTTCGAATGGTGTGTGTCAACTGAAGCAAATGAACAACGTTTGTGATTCGTAGAACTTATGTCTATAGTGAGGATGTAAAAAACATGTTCGTTCCTGTTTGCGATTGAAATGTTGAACTACCCAAGAAATTACCTTATCCTTTGTATTCCATTATACATCTGCCCTGCCTACAATTAGGCGCAACGCGTAATTTAAATACATGTTCGAAATGGCACAGTGTTCAATCATCTACAGAAATTGTAATTCAGATGAGATTTTCCGACATTTACTTCGGGCTTTCTCGTTGCGGCAGGTTTGATTGCATGTTGGATAAAGCAAGATTTTTCTCGTTAGATCGTAGTAGCATGTTTTATTTTCTGCCCAACACGCAGCGTTGCTCTACGTGACCGACTGCTACGTTGTTTCGAATTCGAAGCTGTCTGCGCCTGATTGCGCGCAATTCGTTAATCATCAAATCGAAGTGAAGTGGAACATTTCCTGCAAATTTCCTTCGCCATTTGCAAGCAAACTAAGAAGAAGTAAACTACATTCTTTTCCGCGGAATTGGTTTTCTACAAAGATTGAACGTTGACGTACGTGCTTTGGTTTGCTCCAGTTAAGTAACATTATTCGAAGTACCAACCAGGCAAGGTGTTTGAAGTATCATCAAAATGTTCTGCGGCTGCCAAAATTGGTTGGATAAGCGGCGTCAAAAGTGCACCAAATTGCCTGGGAATATTGGCGAACAGAACAGTAAGGCATCTTCGACCGAATACGTTACGTTTGCTGGACATGAAGAAAACTGGACACAAGGACCGATGCACCAGCGGTAAATTTTTCAACGTTTGTGGTCCTTTTGTGTCCTTTCTTGACGCAAACATTGAATGCTATTTTCTATTTAGTAGCTCCGACCGAAACGTGAACGACGAGGTGGAACAATCGTATTTGAAACATTTGCTTAAAGGTATCTTTTTCGCAGCGTGATTTTGTTCCCGCTAGTCTGGTTATAGTTTAATATCGTTCTCGTTTTTTTCAGGACATGGCCTTTACAACAAGCATCAAACGATACAGCAACGTCGGCGTGTGAAATATCTTCTCGAATTGGAACAACGCGGCCTAATGTTAGCTGATGAAGGGCGTCTAAATGTGTCCATCGTGGCTAGTGGCGAAAATCGTGAAATGGATTCGATCAAGCTTCATTCTATGCCATTCCTTGCACCGAATGCCATGCTATCAACTAAACTGACATACAACTCCATCGCATCGTCAGAACTGTGGCGAGGTTCCTCACCATCGATAGTTAATCCTGTGTCTGATAGGATCTATCATTTCGACGAAGTATCTACTTCACTACCATCGTTAACGCCGCAGGCAAAGGATATGGGAAATTCCGATGGTCTCACAACTATACCATGCGTAACATTCGCATCGTGTGATGCATTAGAATACGCATCGGCTGAAGTGTAAAAACTTTCTTAAAACGAAACGTTCTTGCCATGTGCGCAATCTATTGCGTAAAATGCAAAAAAAAAATCATCCTCGCTTCAAGAAACAAAAAGTAAAAAACAATTTAAAAAAATGCAGATTCAAACACATGGTTAAGGAAATTGTAAGACACTCTTCCCAACATCAAAATTCCACCCTGAAAGTACGAACCGCGTTGTATGGTTGGTGGTGATTAACTATCATTAAACGGCTCACCTACGAAGCAGCGAGCTGATACCAATTATCTCCGGTGTCAAAACATAAACAAGCGATCGGTAAAGCCATAAATGTCCGTACGTACTTTTCTCCCGCACGCACACACCAAGATTCGCGATCGCTAGATCGGCGTGTTCTCTATTATTTGCTGGCAGTTGCAACTGCCGGTTACGACATCGGACGCAGAACCTCACGCAAAGCCGGTTCGGTTCACACCGCTCATCATCATCATCGTCATCGTGTCAGTGTGTAAGACCATCGTTAGTTCGTCAGCTCGATGTGAACCGCGAAACATGACCATAACTCTGACCCGTGCCCTTGTCCTACAGCCGGAACGATTCACCAACCTTCACACCAATTGACTTGACGGGAGGATGCATCGGTGCGGAGGAGGAACAGCGTGTGCGTGTGAGTGTGTTGCATGTGCAAGCCAATTTTCCCCTCCGGTCGATAAATGCAATGGGGAATGAACGCAAACGGCGGGATAAAGCCTAGATAACGAACGAGAAACCACAGGGGGGCACACGAGAAGGCGCAAACCTGCGTGAGTTAGAGGTTAGACACTGGCGGATTTGATGATAATGGGGTTTGAGTGTTTTTTTTTGCGAGAAGGGACTGGCGTTCCAACTAGTCCGTGGGTTCCAGTTCATTGGCAAGCTTCCTTCGGTGATGATCGTTACTGTCGTCGGTGCGCACATCGTTGCTAAGAAACAAACTACCAGCTCATCCATAGCAACGGTTTGATAGAAACCATGGCTTCCTACCTGGAGGATCTTGTCGATTCGCTCATCAGCAGTTCGGCGCTCGTTACCTACTGGAACTACATCTTCCCGGTGCTGGTGGGTCTGTATCTGGCGATTTCACTCTACGACAAGCATCGGTATGGTCGCAACAAGAAGCTACGAATTACTGAACCGGCAGCAACGGAGAAAAACGGCAACAAGCTGGACGGTATCGAGTATGTTGGAGGTAAGTTGTTAATATTTGTTCTAGAGCGTCAATACCTTAACCTCAAAGCGGTCAAACATCTCTTGCTTCAGACCTAGAACATGCTGAGTATGATCCGGTACCGGCACTGGAGGAAAAACCACACATCCCGTACGCCGGTGCAACGGTTACACTCGCGACGGATTCACTCGAAGCGGCCAATCGGTTCTATGCCATTGCCAACAATCGGCGCAGTGTGCGCAAGTTTAGCTCACGACCGGTCGATGTTGCGATCGTGGAACGATGCATCAAGGCAGCCGGTACAGCCCCTAGCGGTGCACATACGGAACCGTGGACGTTCTGTCTCGTGTCCGATCCATCGATCAAGGCAAGCATCCGGGAGATTATCGAAGCCGAGGAGTTTGTTAACTACACGCAACGAATGGCGAAACAGTGGGTAACCGATCTGCGACCAATTCGTACAAACCACATCAAGGAGTATCTTACGGAAGCACCACATCTGGTACTAGTGTTCAAGCAAACTTACGGCTATAAAGACACTTCCGCAGGAACCGACAAGAAGCAACATTACTACAACGAAATATCAACCTCGATCGCGACGGGAATGTTGCTCTGTGCGTTACAGTGTGCCGGATTGAGTTCGCTCGTGACTACACCGCTAAACTGTGGACCAATGCTTCGCACACTGCTCGAACGACCACCGAATGAGAAGCTGCTCGTGCTGCTGCCCGTTGGCTACCCGGCGGATGATTGTACCGTACCGGACCTCCAGCGGAAACCGCTAGAAGACATCCTGGTGCGCTATTGAACGCTTCCCCCCTCTAGATACCGTCCATTGCAGTGGTCTTTATTCGAACGGGAAGAAATATCGATCTACCCCTTATAGCAAGGGAGAGAACACACTGCACAAAACTGAAAAGACGATAAAGTAGGATAAACTAACGATAACAGCTGTATTACGCTGGATTAGAAGCAGCATGGTGGTAGCCGACGCCTGTGTCGAATGTTGGATCGTGAATGGCAATTTCCCTTTATAATGAAACCCCGAATCATGCGTTTTTGTTTTATCAGTGTGATGATAAGGTTTTATTTTACACAAAAAAGACAATAAAATTGCATCTGCATGAAAGTAACACGTGTTAACATGACTGTTCTCCATCAAATGGTAAAAAAGGGTAGACAACACATCCATCCGCGCAGAAGCAAAAAAGAGGATTCTCTCTCCCCATCATCGCAGATGCGACCGTGACAGGACTCGAACCTGCAATCTTCGGATCCGAAGTCCGACGCCTTCTCCATTAGGCCACACGGCCTCTCACCAACCCGCGCGCTTATTTACAACCAGGTCCTCTTGCACCTGCTCGCTTCTTCTGAGCCTATCTTTAGGCGTGTTGCTTTCGAGTGCGATCTACGCACCTTCGAGGCGTACAACACATTGCACCGCGCCTAACGATACACTTTGCTACGCATAACAAGTACATCGTATGTTAAAATGTACACACCAACCCAATTTGGGTATGAGCGCTCTGAGACATTAAATTAGGTCAATTGATACGTTCCCGATATCCGTTCACGAAATAGTCACTAATCACGCTGATGGTCGTAACAGACGGTGTGCCGTCGGGAATCAGCATTCTACCTCCGGGATCTGCTTTTGCTTCCTTCTCCTTTCGTTTGTTCCTTGACGCGTTTTTTGCTACTCTCACCAACGTCGTCATCGTCGTCACTATCGTCATCCTGCAGTAGCTCGTTTATATTGACACCGACCAATTTGTCCGCCTTTGCCTGTGCCTGCGTAAGAAACAACTCCTTCAGGAATTTCAGTTCCTTCTTCTGATTGTCAATTTTATCCTCCAGCACTTGGTTCTTTAGCCGCAACTCGTTCACACGCTGTTGGGTTTCTTCCGTCTTCATTTTAGATTTTACCCGGCTGCGTTTAACGGCCTGTTGAGGATGGATGAGAAAAATATTTGCCGATGATCGCACAACAAGGATGATGAAATCGTCTTCATGATTTACCTGATTATTTCGGTCTCGCTTGCGGCGATACTCGTCGTCTTCCTCGTCGGTTGTGGACTTTCGCTTTGGTGGCATGTTGTTTCGTGTTTTAGCAATTGTGGTTTTAGTATTGATTGGCGTCAATTACACCAAGCCAAAGCGCGAGAAAGATACAGGCAAACACGGAATTGCACTGCGCGCCCGTTCCGTGTTTTGGTAAACAAATAGCTAAGACGTTTATGTAGTTGAGGAGCCTAGTGGTTTGATGAACTAAATTGAATTGAGTTAAAATGTTAAAATTTATTTATTAATTATAAAAATATAATTTTAAAAATAAAAGCATATGAAACGTATTGGACCTATAAAAAATATCAATTTGGAATTTAAGAGGCGAATGTAGTTTTAGAAACTCAAAGCCTCTATAAACAAACAAAAAAAAAAAAAATTGGAAAAAAGTTATTTTCCTACACAACGCGACTGTCACTAGGCACGCAGCAGTTTGACAACCGTCCCGCGTTCAAACTGTCATCGTGTGCACATGTTTCGCTCGAAGTAAACAGATTGCAATTTCTACAGTCCCAGCACGATGGCGGTCGGTGGTGATAAATTTAAAAAGAAAAGTGAGAAAAAGCGCTACTTTGAACAGCAAACGGAAGATGTGGAATCGTCAGCACAATCAAGCAGTGTTGTGAAAAACCAGCCAGCTAAGATAATCTTCGATGATGATGGCGAGCAACGTGTGGTACCGATTGACTACACGCACGAGGAGACCGGTAAACACCAACCCGGTGCTGGTGGTAAGCGGAAACATGCGTCCGGGGATCCTACCAACGCAAATTCAGACAGCGAAACGGAGACGGAACAGTTAGCCAAGGAATGGTTCACAGATTTCGAAGCGTACAATCTTATTGGTCAGATGGAGGATATGAAGGAGGCCGAAATAGCGGAACTAAGACGCATCTGTCGGACGGCATTCGAGGCGGAAAGCCGTGCCCGTAAGAAGCACGATCCCTCCGATGGGAAATGGTTGCTAAGTGCACTGGAAAGAGGTACTTTGCGCGATCGAGCCAGTGCCGGTGGTCTGCTCGTGCAGACAAACCCATTCTGTCACCTGCAGGCGCTCGATACACTGATCACCATGGTGAAAACTTCGAACAAGGGCTACTTGGATGTAATGGAGGTGTTGACAGAGTTAATGCTGAATGCTTTGATGCCAACGCATCGCAAATTGATCACGATACCGATGCGTGGATCCGACTGGAAGCATTTACAAAAGCAGGAAAACTTGGACAAACCAACACGGGATATGATTTATGCTCACTGGCACTTTGAGGATCAGTTGCGCGAACATTATTTCACGTTCGTTAGCAACCTTACCACGATCCTGCACACTGGGCAGGAGGACGGCAAGCTGAAGACGATCGGGTACGCCGCAAAACTGTTCACCAACATACCGGAAATGGAACGTTTGTTGCTGACAGCGTTGGTAAACAAGCTGGGCGATCCGTCGCGTAAGGTTGCCGCGAAAGTGATGTACCATCTGCAACAGATTGTCCGCCAACATCCAGTGATGTCGCTGATTGTGACGTGCGAGGTAGAGAAACTGCTGTTCCGCAACAATCTTGCGCTATCAGCGCAACACTTTGCACTGGCCTATCTGGCGTCGATCGCATCGTTTGGGGATTTTGCAACGTGCCAGAAGATGATCAACATATGCTTTTCATTCTTTAAAATTCTCACCGAAAAGGGTGAGATCAATTCACGCACAATGCAGTCAATTCTAACCTGTCTGCGAAAAGCGATCAAGAACGTAAAGCGCGACGTCGACCTGGCGGAGGTGGTCGATTCGAAGCTGTTGAACGTTATCCACCGGATGGTACACTTGGCGGATATTTCAATCGGATGTCAAGGTTTGTCGCTGCTGCTGGAGATTACCGAGCGTAAGGGACGTGAACAGAATCGTTTCTACAACGCGCTGTACCGGAAGTTGCTTGATCCGCAGCTTGCCTCCGTTGGTCCACGCATATCCAGCATTTTCTTCTACATTCTCCACCGGGCGATGCAGACCGATCCTATTCCACAGCGTGCTCAAGCGTTCGTGAAGCGTTTGTTGCAGGTGGCGTTCTATTTTCCGGCTGCCCGTCTGTGCGGAGCGTTGATCGTCGTTAGTAAGGTAATGCGAAAGCGTAAAACACTGCTGCTGGATGGACAGGAACCACCGACAGATGATGTGCTGGAAGTCGTACCGGAAGAAACGGACCGTGTGGAAAACGACGACGACGGAGCTGATGTTGGGGAAGGGGGCGAGGAGATACCCAAAAAAACGGCGGTACCAACACGCTTGCCAAAAAAATACGATGCGTTCGGTCGGTCGTCTGAATATGCCGGAGCGCAGTACACATTGAAGTACGAACTTGTACGTTACCTTTCGTACTACCATCCAACGGTGCAGAAGTTCGCACAATCTATTCTTACTAGTAAGTAGACTGTAGGAGTTGCTAATCGTTGCTATGCAACGGTAAATAGCGTGTGACAGCAAGAATCTCGACTGACGTTTATGTTTACCTTTTCAGATTCTGCCCTAACATACTACGGTGATCCGTTGGTGGACTTTTCATTGGGTCGTTTCCTCGATCGGTTTGCGTTCAAGAATCCGAAAAAACCTCGAACAGAAACGGATGAAAATGGGGTGGAGCGATTACGACCACAAATACTCGGTGTCGCCCAGCGGAAAAGTGATTACGTACCTTCCGGATACCGCGCTCTGCCGGTGAACTCGCTCACCAAGGATCAGTGCGCCGAAGATGATGAATACATTTTCAAGTGAGTACGAAGCGTTTTTAATTTAATGGTTACTTTTAATTAAATGTACTTTTGCTGTGCGTGTGTGTGCATTTTAGATTCCTGGAACAGAAGCGTTTACGTATCCAGCGGGCTAAGAAGCTTAAACAGGCGAAGGGCGAAACAGCGGAAGACATCGATTCGGACGTGGATTCGCTGAATGATGATGAGTTCGATGCCTACCTGGATACACTAGGCGTCCCGGGTGCAAGCCATGAAACGGACGTTGACGGTGAGACCGAGATGGACTTTATGCAGGAGCTCGAACAGGAGATGGGAAAGGATCGTAAGGGCAAAAAGTCGGGTGGTCGCCGCGGTGACCAGGATGACGACGATGACGACGACGGGCTGGACGATTGGGATGATGTGGACGACGCAGAGGACGATAGTGACCAAGAGGGTGCATCGGACGATGATCATGGTGGACGCATTCGGCGTGACGCAGTCGATGAGGATGGTGAGTTTAGTGACGGTGGAAGCATTTCGCTGGAGGAAGATGAAGATTTCGATGAAGATGAAATGATGGATGACGAGTCGGGTGATGAAGAACCGGTATCGAAGAAGCGTAAGAAGCTTCCCTCCAAAAAGGGCGTTGGCATGATAAGCGAGCGAGAGTTTGCACGGAAGCTGAAGACGACAGACATGAGCTCATTGTTCGCAGCGGCGGACGACTTTTCCGAGATGCTGGAGAGTAATGTGGCGTCGGAGGGTGACGATGGGCGGAGCGGCAAAAAGAAGGGTGGTGGTTCTATCACGAAGGCCACCAAGAAGCAGCTAGTCGATACCCACGGTACGGAGGCGGAAGTGTTCAATCAGGACGAATCGTCGGTTAAGCAGCTGGCCTGGGAAGCGAAACGCTTTAGTGATCGTAGCTCAAGGGGCATGAGGGGAGGACGGGGCGGTGGAAAGCATTTCGGCGGTGGTGGACGAGGAGGTGGAGCAGGTAGGTCGCATTTCCAGAAGCGTGGGGGTGGTGGTGGACGAGGTGGCAAAAAGTTTGGCGGCCGGGGAAGAGCTACGGGCCGAAAGTAAGAATGTTGAGAGCAGCAGAAATTTAGCGATAGTAAGAAATCAGAACAGAACAGAAGAAATCTAATACATTTAACAAAGATAGAAAGTCTTTCACAAAGATCAATTAATTCCGTATGATTTATTAACTATGAAAGAAAAAAAAACGATGGAAAAAGTTAGAGAAATTAAGATGGACAGTTCATAGGGCAATGGTAAGGTGGTGGTAGGTCGGAAAAAGGGGACGGTGGCGGAAGAGTGGTGATCATTAATTAGAACAAAAAGTACATTTTTGTGGTGCCAAAAAAGTATCATGTTGCATCGGCCGGGAATCGAACCCGGGCCGCCCGCGTGGCAGGCGAGCATTCTACCACTGAACCACCGATGCTTGGTTGGGGAAGAGGCGTTACAACAGCATGAGTTGATCATGATTTTAACCGAAACATGTTAGATTTCTATTCTTTCGACACATAACAGAAAAAAATGCTGATAGTAAAATAAAAATAGCATGATTTAGCATAACATTACCGGAATGAACATAAACAAGCCAACTTTAGTACGGTTGCTCAGGAAAATATTTCCATTAATGGTTTTTTATGAGATGCTGTGAGTTTTACCAGCTTAACACGATCGTAAAACCGGACCGAAACGATTACCATACTAAAATAGGTGGAGCATACAATTGCAATAATGTACATGCAGCAGCATAGAAAGGAAACAAGATACACGGATTGCATTTTGCTCATTAATATATTTCATCATTACGTTTTTGATTTATTGATTCATGCCTATATAAAGAAATGGTTTGTTTTGTTAAGTAGTCGTCGATCAATTTTTTGTCTTCTTCTGCAGAAATCATTTCACCTCCTGCCATCCTCCCGGTTGCACACGTTTACATACACACGTTTACGTAACACTCGTATTTATCCGATCGTTATATAATGTATATATATATATATTTTTGCCCGTATATTATTTCATTGTCGATTTGTTTTACTACGGCCTTGGTACATGCTACAAATCAAATCCCGATTGTTTTTTTTTTTACTGTAATTGGTTAAGTTTCAACACTTGCGTGCAAACGTTACTTCTGTACGGATTTCACTATTTCGATAGAGTATATGCAGCTTTCGTGGGGCTTTGGGGAAAAAGTCTGGAGGTTAAATGTTTTACTTTTGAGTTCCTAAATGTTTAGTCCGTTTCATCCGTCTCATCGTAAAGTGGATTGGTTTCTGTTTTTTTTTTTGCTTAAACGTTTACTCATCACTTTGCTTGTCTTGCGTTGAACGAATATTAAGTTGCTTTAATAATTTTATGAACGGGTTTCTCGATTTTCTTTGTGTTTGGGTGCGTCTGTTGCTGTTCCTTCAGTATTGCAGTGTTAAATTAAAGGTGTATTTTTGCTTAGAATATGGCTACATTATTCGCTGTGTGTATTGGCTAGTTCTAGTTTTGATTGAAATACATTATTGTAGTTTTTCCCTTTGTCTGCTTACATGTGTTGTTATGTGACGTGTTAGATTTTATTAAATTTGTGTTTTTGTGTTATTTTTTCATTCTTTCGCTGCATTTTCATTTGCTTATGCTGCTGTTGTTTGGTTGGTTGTGTTTTCGTATCGTTAAAGAGCTAGCAGAAGGATTGCGTATTTTAATTGTGGCGTGTATTTAATTGCTGCTTTACGTTTATCTTTACTGTTTTGTTGCTATTTTTCACCATTAGTAACTTGTTGCTTGCTTTCGTTTGTATAATCACACACGCGTTTTTTTTTCTAATGTACTTTGCTGTCTATTTTTCGTTCGTGCTGTTTCACTTATTGCAAATATAAATCGCTTTTGATCATGTTAGGGGTGGCAATCGGTAATTGAATATTTTGTTTTCTGATTTGTATTTGTTTGATTTTATGTGCACGTGTATGTTTGAGTGTTACGAATCGCTTTCTTTTTGTTTCGACTCTATTTGTTCTACTCTATGCTTCGCTATGCAGAAACGACTGTGTGTGTGTGTGGTGTAAAAACCGTATTTAGCTGTTTATAGTAGTATCGCGTTCGAGTTTTATGTATATGCGTTTTGATTCACTTCAGCGGTATTCGGTATTTTTATGCGAAACGTGCACTACGAAGGTCCCTAAGAACAGGATTGAACAAGTAAATAAAAACGTACACGAAAAGGAAATGAGAACAAACAAGGTACCCTACAGTTAAAATCACTATGCGGCTCTACTGGCATCGTTTTGAAATCTGTTCCGAAAATGGTGATGAAACTATTTCCTTTCCTTACTTTATATTTAATTTTGCTAGAGTCTTTTGTTCATACATCATAGACAGTAAACAGTTTGCTATATTTTTCTATTGTTTCATCTAAAATCGCTTTTGCAAAGGCAAAGGTGGAACATGGGCAAAAAGGAAAATGGAATTGTGTTTAAGAAATTACTACCAAAACGTTTACACAACACCATCCTTCTGGCGACCTTCTTCGTGCAACGTTATTAAAGTTTGTTTTTTTTGTTGTTGTTTTGTTTAAATTCCCTTATTTTACTACTGGTTTTTGATTCGTGAGTAATCGTAATCGTTTGATTGAAGAAGGAAAAGAAACAAAACAATTTGATTCTTCCCCGTTTGATTTGTTTCGCTACCACACAGTTCGTATTTCTCTTTTCTCGTTTTTTTCCATTTATTTACCAAATTACAGATTATTGGTTGATCTTCTTCGATGCCTTACTAAAACTCGCGTCCCTTAAGTTACTAAATTAGACTAGAAAGTATTATGTTCGCTTTTGCTTATCAATTCGTTACATTATACACACACACACACAAACACACGCGCGCACACTTCGGCTGAAAGGACACGTGCGAGAATACGTCTGCCGGCGCCTGCTTGGATAAGGTCCGTACGCGAACGTGTGTTTTCATCATCTTCCATCTCTTTCGCATGCGTCGGATGTTTCGCGTCGTTCCTAGCAACCTTTGGCGAGATGATTTTAGAACGAGTTGTTCGAACCGCTTCCTATTCGGGAAGCTTTCACCGGTGGTTATGGCTGTGAAGAAGGAGTAAGTAGACGATCCTTCCCGTTCACTACACGCCGACTATGTTGTTTTGTGTGTGTGTGTGTGTGTGTTAAGGTTTAGCTTACAAACGTGTACCGGTGTCACGTGTGTACGTGTCTAAAACGTGCGTGGAACTGCGTTGATTGCACTTTTCGCTAAGGAGACCAGGGCAGACGTTTTCGTGGGGTGTTTGATTGTTTAGAGTGAAGCTGCTATCGCATCACATCCTCTTAGGGAGGAAGGCATAAAGAGGAAAACAGGGTGGAAAAGGGGAAGAACGCTATTGAAAAAATTTGTCTACTACATATCTTACCCGACACGAAGTGTTCGAGAGCGAGCGAACGAGCGAGAGAAAGAGTGAGAAAAAGAGTGATCCCTAAAATCGTGTGGCTAGTCAATTGAGTTCTCTTTCTCAGCCGTGCCGTGCGTCGTGTTCCTTCCCTACCTGTACAGAGTATTGTAAAATTGAAATGTTGAGTGTAGTAGTAATAGGTGAGAAATTGACGACTTAACATACAGGACTCCTTATCCTTTTGTTTTGTTTTGTTTTGTTTGTTTGTTTGTTTAGCCCCTGGTTGTGACGTGTAATGTTATCTCATAGCTACGCAGTTTTTGTCGTTTGATCCCACCAGTTTTTGCTCCACGAACCATGAAAATTTAACGTTGTATGATCAATCCATCATCGCACCACACAACCATACACTCCATTAGAAGATCGCTTACCAATCGCTAACGATACGCACACGCACGCACCGATTAGAGAGTGATTGGGTCGATGCTACCTTCGTGTACGACTACTTTAAGTAAGTAAGCCTGTGTGCTAGTCCTTCAAATAATAAAAGGAAATATTTCTATACATGTATATATCCTGCTGTACGCAGTTCTCTACGTACTCCTTCCTTCCGCACAAAGTCAATATTTCTTAATTATTGTTCTGCCCCATCTGCCGGTACCATCTGCATTAACCCTGCATTGCCCCACACAGCCCGATCGTATCCCTCGGATGGTGATAGTCAATCGGAGCCGTTCCCAGTGTGTGATCGATCGTATGATCTCTACTTCATCACGTGCCATCTACATTTACAACTACGACGAAGAGAAAAAAAAGCTTCTCCACGTGGAAGCTTTCGCTGGCTTGGTTGTGTGTGTGTGTGTGTTTTTTTGTTTGCTTCGTTACACAACTACACTTATTCTAGTAGCGACTATTAACCTCCCCTAGGTTCGTTCTTACTTAATCTTCCAATCTACGCCTTTTTCCCCCGGTTGGCGAGTAATGGTCAATTTGCCTTCATTAAGTTCGTGCACAAGTTGTTCGTGCACGTGCTGTGTGGAGTGAGTGCTCCCTATTTGAACAGTTTCCTATTTCACGCGCACACACACACACACCTTTGTTCCTTTGTCTGTCTGTCTCTTTGGCTTGGTTGGTTCGTGAGCCTCGCGCCTGCCGGCGGCTAAGGCTAAGATACCTTCCGGAGTGTCACAGCTCAATTCCGTCGCCGGTAGCCG